>WYDI02028576.1:0-23093 GCA_009867235.2 Psittacus erithacus
TCCCTGGGTCATCCATTTTCCCCTTCTTGAAAATGGGGGTTATATTTCCCTTTTTCCAGTCATCAGGAACTTCACCTCATTCCACTCATTTATTTTGTTTTTGGCTTTCTCATTGATCAGGAAATTTTTTGTGTTCAATTATATTTGTAGTTGTTGTGAGCTGATAGAACAGAGCTCAGAGGAACAAGAGTGGAAGTTGCCTTCGAAAGATGGCCATGTGGGATCTTGTGACCTTCTACAGTTGTATTGCAAGAGAATGGGAAGGAAACTTGTAAAACGGAAAATAAAAGTTAGAGCATGTTTTTGTCTTACATTGCTTTGGAAAATGAAGGAAATACTCTCCTGACCTTCTACGATACTGCTTCTGCTCCAAAATGTCATCCAACCATTCGCTTACTTAACTAAAATGGGGGGTTGTGCGTGTGTGTGTCCTCCAGAAAACAAGCACATTTTTTTCCGTGCTCATAGAATCAGCTAGTTGCAGCGTTTCAGATTATGATAACTTTTGTTCAGCTCTGAGTTTCTGAAGGTAGTTCTCTACTCATAGCCACTGCTTGTTCACCTTAATGTTATGGCAACTCACAGTTTGGTAGCAGCTAATGTCCCTTTCGAAAAGCAGGTTGATGTTATCTCTCAGGTATTCCTGTGCTTCGTTTTGGAAGAGACAAATAGATGCAACAGATAGTTAGTTAGATAACTTCATTTCCTTTTCAATTGTGATTGCACTGAAATGTTTTTTAGAAATGGCTAAGGACAGAGGAGCTCGCTATAAGCTGTGGGTTTTATTCTGTTAGACTCTCCATATCTGAAGTCCAGGTCACTGCAAGGAGAAAAAAAATACTTCCCTTCTCAAAGGTGTATTCTAAATACATTGAAAAAGTGATTTGGCACTTAGGTACCATAAGGTCAGGAAAACAGGTAATTCAAATTCTAAAAAGAATTTTAGAAGAAAAGGTAAGGGTGTGATCCCAGGAATATCCTCTAGCTGCTTTTGTGCTGCTCTTACACAGCAATGTGAGGTAGACGTAGCTTATCACAGCCAGATACTCAGTGCAGCCCAGGGCAGAAAGGGACTGCAAAAGATTTCCCCTAAATAAGCACTGTCCCCAAACACAAGGGGGAATGCTGTAAGCACACATGGAAAATATATTGTATGTGAGGATGAAAAAAATTGATTAATTTGGTCAAGGCATGCAGGTGATTGAAAAGAGACAAAAGTGGTGGACTATATCATCAATTTACTTTAGCTGCCTGGTGCAGGGCTTTGGAGGCAGTGGGCATTATTCAGCACACCAAAGGAATTCAGCTCAGTGTAAGAGAGACAAAGTGGTATATAAAACCATTTTATATAGTAGAAGATCTACCAGCAACATGGTGTTTTTTTTTCCTTTTGTTGGTATTGCCATTACACCCAAAGGGAACAATCACAACGTTCATACTAACTGTTAAAAATATGAATTGTTACCTGCCTCTTCTGCCTGTTCTGAGAAAGATGAAATATTTAATTGAGTTTCTGTCTGCTTTGACCCACTGTTAACCAATTCCCTATTGGTTCCCTTCAGTCAGTCTGTAAACCTAGAGCATCCTTCAAATGTTGGCCTTAAATTACAGCATGGAGGAAAAGTACCTTAGTTGCAGTCAAATTACAAGTCAACCTCTGCATTTTAGGGGAAGCTGCCTTCCCTCACCTACTGGCCAGAGAACAGGAAGAGCTGTCAGAAGGTGGAGGTGCTTTGTAGGGGAGAAGCATGCAACACAATTTATCATCCACATTAGGAAGAAGATTTTCATCTGGTGACAAAGCTGGAGGATGTTTTCATAGACATCAGCTATCGGTATTTTATCTGAAATTACCAAATACAGTACTTGCATGTACATAAATGTACATACATATTTGACTGAACTTCCTTCGAATAAGGTACTGGCTTCTAACTAAATGGATAGTCTGGATAAAATAAAATATTTTAAGGAATTAAAAAAAATAATATTCGCAGAATGAAAACTATAAAACCAATTGTTCAGCTATATGTGTTGAAATGAGTTTAAAAGTAAACAGTTTTAATTAATGATTGCTAACTGATAGTGTCTTGAGCTTTCCTCAAAACTGCTGGTCAGTGAAAAAGCCACTTCAGCAATATTGAACAAAGGATTATCCCTGGGTGTACTGTAAACTGCATTAAGATATCAGAAAGAGTTCACCCAAGCAGCAAAGGTTGCTGCATCCTTGACTGTAATCGGTAGAAAGGAATCAGTAGCTAAGATTATATTTGAATTTAGCCAGTCTGCGGCAGGAAAAATCCTGATAGTCATGCATTGATTTGAAATATTTAAGTGCAGCCTGTGTTAGTTTGGTCGAGAAGTAATCCTGATTTAAATGTTAAGCTTCTGAGAGCTAGCTTAATTTAAAGAAGATAAACCTTGGGATTGTGTAAGGTATTTACCACAAAGAACATGGTCTATATTTGAGACACTACTTAGCAGTTTAAAGAGCCAGAGGAATTTGAGAAACTGAAGGCCATAGAAATGCTAGAGTTCAGTAACACTTTTTTATATATTCCATTTGTGTATGTGTAAAAGTCAAGAGTGCCTGTTCCATTAAGGCTAATTCAGGCCTTCAACAGCAGCTATGACAGCTTCTGGTTGTGGATCTAGCTTATTTCATGGCATACCTGGAGACTCTGTGGTATGCCAGATGTGTAGCTGCTGAATGCTACAGCCTGAGTGCCTGACTCTGTCCTCTTTGTAGCCTTCCTTCAGGTATTTATATACATAGGTAAGATCCCCCACAGCCACGAGCCTTCTTTTCTCTAAGCTGAACAGGCCCAGCTCTCTTAGCCTTTCCTTCTAGAAGAGAAGCTCCAGTCCTTTAATCATCTTAGCAGCTCTTTGCCAGACTGTACCCAGTATGTTCACCTTGAGTACTGGGGAGCTCAGCACTGGAGCCAGCACTCCAGGTCTGGCCTTGCCTGAGGAGAGGGGAAGGATCAAATCCCTTGGCATACTGGCAGCACTGCTCCTAATGCAGGCCAGGATAGCACTGGCCTTCTTTCATTTATAAAAGACAAAAATAATGACAATTTGGTTAAAAATAAGTTTAACGTTACTTCACACGGTGTTTTGACATTCTTGAGACCAAATGAGGTAATTTTTCCTAATGTAAAAATTACTTACTTCATAATTTGTATCCATTATGTTTAAATAGAAGCATGTGAAAATGAAAACATTCTCAAAGTTCTGTAATAAAAAAAAGAATCTACTTGTTCTGAGTTGCATGAAAATGGTCATGCCATGTGTTATCTTTTTGGTGCCATTAGTACCAGAATGGGGAAAAAAGTGTATTCCTGCTGTTCTAGTTATAAGGACAATACTCAGTGGACCATAAGAATCTGATAAAAAAAAAAAATAAAAAATTAGGAAGTTGACTGCTTCCAAAGGGCTACAGAAAGAGCTAAATTCTGTAACCAAATCAGAAATTTTACTTTTGTCAATCAGAAACTTTTCTGTTGTTATTGTGGTAGTATTAGTATGTTTCTATGTTTTATCAGAGGAAATGATTGAGTATACTGATTCTGACCTTTGCATTCCTACTGAATTTGAAATGCCTGCTACATTTTCAAAGAAAAGATGAAAATCGATGCTTTGGAATGAAATATGCAAAGGAGGATCATACTTCAGCTAAGGTAGTGTTTTAAATTCCATGACCTGGGTTTTCCTTACAGATTCGGAATGGACACAGATAAGTATTTTTCTCAGAAATTGCCTTTTGTGATATACAAGTTGCCCTTGTAATGCAGCAAGGCATACTTAATATATACAAAATATAGACATTATATATATGAAAGCTTAGTGCTTGAGATGGCATTAATGTACTCTGTCTTTTTGAATAGGAAGAAATGGATAGAAAGGAGCTAAGGCTTTCTTTTTTTTTTTCTTTTTTTCTTCTTCTTATATGGCTTCATATTTCATAGTCTATTCCAATAGGCTTAATGAAATTCAGACTGCTGACTGGATATCACAGAGAAACCATACTGGGACATTAAAATGAACAATAGCAAACATAAACATAAAGTCTCCTTCAGATTCCAATTACAACACACCTATCATTCTCCATTTTTTTCTGTTCCCAAGGAACACAGGGAAAATAGTACTCAATAATGTGAGATATGAATAGTGAGTTGTCTAAATCTAATACGGACCGAGAATTAATCTAATACAGACCAAGAACTACCTGTACAAGGCGGTTTACTTCATTCTACCTTGTCCAGCTAGGTTGCACAAAAAAAAGAATTAAGGAAAAAGATGTAGTGTATTGTAAATCCATAATTTCATTTGATACATAGGAAGTTTTTGGACAGACTCAATATTTTTTTAAGGTAGTAAATGGAGCAGAAAAGCAATACATCTACTATGAATCAAGAGAATATACAGACTGTTCTAAGCCAGTCAAAAGAGCAGGATGTATTTATTTTGAGATTAGCAGACATCTGAACCAGAAAGCCGTGGGTTTTGCCTTAAAATTTCTATGGACCTCACTCCTGAATAAAACAAACCCCAAATAATTATTGATATAATTATTCAAGCTAGTGCAAGAGTATTGTAGCATGAAATTAGAGAAAGTGCCTTGAACACTGCTTGGACACCAAAATGAAAATTAGATTTAGTATTTAGAAAAATGTTTAAAGACCTGAAAGTCATGAAATGCACACTGAAAAAGTGGGATAGAAACATTGTGAACACTTGTGTTATCAAAAATGAAAAGGGGAAAGTGAAGTGCTTTTATTTGTACTTTACATTAAACTCTTCTCTTATGCATCTCACTCCTCACATTGTTTTCTTTTTTTCTCACATTGTTTTCTTTTTTCCTATCCCCTATTCTGCTGCTATTTATTACCACCTTTCTTTAAATGCCCTCAATCATCATCTTTCATTGCCTTTTTCTTTCTTTCAATGTTACTGTTGGGTCTGTGGTTTGATTTAGAGATTAGGTGCTGAATTTTGGAGAGAGATTTCTGTTAAATCTATCATCTCCCAGATGGAAATTATGGCAGCTGCTTTGTGTAAAGGCCTAAAGACCTTTACCTGAGATTTCCTTTCTTCTCTCCACCCCACAGAGGCAGCTAAAGAGCTGATGGCTTTGCATCAGGATCATGTTGGAGCTCTGATGGTACAGGGGGAAAATCTGTCGTGTGGGAGGTTGGTTTCGTACCAACTTCTTCATTTGAAATTCTTCCTTCAAGTAGCCTAAGACCACTGACCTTCCAGTAGTGTTGTAAAGCACTTGATACAGTGTTCACAGAGTGTGAGGAAATCTGAGATACTGTTGTGCATGTGTCTGTGTAGGAGAAATGAAAGTTGCTTCCCTTTTTTCCTCCAGATTTCAAGAGCTGGGAAAATCTTTGACCTGTGATACTTCCTTCCTGTTGGCCCTTTTATTTTTAGAGATATGCTTCTATTTCTATTATATTAAAGTATTGTTAAGGGAGCCTAGAATATTAAATGAAGGATAGCTTTATTCGTTCAGATAAAGCTAGGGATGTAAACATGTATTTGTTGCATTATTTGGTGTGCCAAGGCTCATCAATGGTTGTTGATTTTGCTCAAGTCTGTGAATAAAACTGAATTGTTGCTTCACAAAAGATAAATCAATTATTAGATCTGTACTCTATGCGTTAAATAGTCCAAGAAACTTCCTGACTGACATCTTGTGAGAGAAAAAAGGTCCATCTTCCTGAAGATAAAAAAACCTCCATTTAACAAATTAAAACCAATACTTACAAAAACATATATCTAACATGTTTATGGAGAAAATAAAACCTGAGTAAGATGAAAATGATATTCAGGTACAAAGTTCTCAAGCTAAGCCATAGGTTATGTAAATGTTAACTACATACTGTTCTTACAATAAAGGATTTTAAGACAAAGCATAGTACAAAAGCGGAAGAACTCTAGTTTAAACTGTAGAGACCTCGTTAATGTGATGCACTCTTGGTGCAGTAACTAAAACAGAATTTCAGATGGAAAGCAGGAAATACATGTTACAAAGAATTAAGATATACTATCTTATTTGTGCATTTCACTAACTTCCTGATAAACTTGTGAAATTTTGGCTTACTTCTTGGCTGTGATATACCTTAATAGGTTTTAGCATTCTTTTCTCATCTTTCTCAAATGGTTGGCAATATATCTGTATTGCCTAAGATAACTGGGCTTGAACCATGTGTCAGCCAGTCCTTGCCCTGTATCTGAATTTTCTTTCCAAGAAAGCCAGAAAGTGTAGCAACATGTGAAGACTGAAGATAATCTGGGGGATTGGGCAGCAGTACTGACTGGAGTCCCAGGGTAACACTATGTTACATATATAGTTCTGCCTTGCTTTCTTTCCATAAAGAGGAGGAAGGAAACTGGGCTCTCACACCAGGGAAATATGTAACACGTTAAAGGCAAAGGTTCATCCTGAAAGCCTAACATGAAGAATCAATTCTAATCCATAACTGCCTGTCACAAGTAGCTCTTTCATGCATGAATAATAATATTGAGCTCAATGAATACTCAGGTGATTGGTCTCTCCGAGATAGCTAAGTGCTGGGTTTTTTTCTGCTTTGTGACTCCTAGACAAGATAGTACACCGTGTTGCTAAAGAACACAACCAAAATATTCTAAAAGCAATGGATAATAATGGGTGAAACCACTGAATATGAAAGAAATAGTTGTTTATTATATTTAGCTCTATTATGGCTTTTGAGCATCTGCCTGGGTTCTGATATTACACTAGATTTCATGCCTATTCCAGCATAAAAAGAGTTAACTGCCCTGACCAGTAAATGTGTTCCTTCATATGTGTAAGCTCCTTTGGCAATTCCGGTACTTAGTAGGGGGGACTGATTTTTATCTATGGCTTGGATTGGGAGCTCAAAAACCACGTTCTATTCCTAAGCCTCAAAGAATACGGCTGCATAGTGATGCTTATGCTGTCCCAGCATTCTCTAGGGCCTAAATCAGAGCGTGACACAAGTGTGACTGGCGTAGTTGCTGGTGCAGCAGTTATGAAAGTACATTTTTCAGAAATGTATGCTGGCCTGCAATGTGTATTGTCATACTTCTCTATATTGTCATTGATTTTAAGTTACAGCCATTTCTTTTATTACAGTTTTCACAGGAAAATCCTGTACTAGGTGCTAATATGCTATCTGTCTCCAGAATGCTTGGGTAGCTGAACCTAGTATTAGTATTTCACTGACCACCTAAATTTTACTTTTGGGTTTATCTTTGTTTTGTAATGGATTTTTTCTGTTATTATTTAAGATTTAAATCTTGTTTGATGTGCTAGAGGACAAATAACCTCTAATGAAACTGATGGGACTGTCCCTTTCAATTACAAAGACAAGGAATCAATGGGACTCATTTCACACATTAAATGAGTTTGGTATTATTTAACACTACAATGAGGGACAATAATTGATGATAAATTGCTTATGAAGTCCTACTGGATTATGCATCACTTTACTTCTAGTGGTGTGAAGGATTAATTAAATTCTGTAGGAAGCTGAAATCCATTATTTTTTCTCAGCTCTGCCTCAGCTATCAAACCATAGGATAAACATGTAAGGCATGTTTTTGTTTTTACTTCTTCGAGGGGAGAAAAATCAAATAATACATTTTATATTTTCTATACATGCATTTAGACGGGTAGTCATCAGTCTTTAAGTGTTCATTTCAGCAGTGCAAGGAGAAGGAAACATAAAATAAGGATAGGCATCATAAAATAAATCCTAGACCCTGATCAGAAAAACTACCATTTATGTAAGGCAAGGAGATTTCAATTAAACTACGTATCTTAATTTTTACTGTACACAAAGATATATGAAATTAGTTCATATTCCTCAGTCAATGCAAGTAAGTGTTAGTGTGATTTGCTGCATGAGCACTGTCAGCTCTTTTGTAAGAATGAATTGATAGATTCATTCACATTACTCCTGGAAAAAAAATACAACCTAACAAACAAAAAATCCTAACAAAACTAAAAGAAATATGTTTATAGCAGTGATTTCTGTAATGCTTTCATCCACTAGATACAAATCATGGATCGTAGCAGTGAATGTTTTTTATGTATTTGAGTGAAGATATGAGGCTTGATATTAATTTCTTAAGGATCCATTTGATACTTTTCTGCTTTTTTCGCACCACTAGTTCCCTTATAGTAGTTCCTCCTGGTGTACCCCTTGCCCTATCAGCTGTGCTCAGTTTCTTCAGCCAGCTGGTTACAAAGGAGTAAAAAGACCTCTGTAGCCCACTCTGGTCTCTGGGAAGTGCTCATTTATGGCTCGATCAGCAAGGGCTATTGCTCCAAGATGAGTGTGAGCAAGGATCAAGTTAAAATTGCTGCAGCTTTAGCCACATGCTAAATTGTTTTGCTCCAATGTCCTGCTGAATTCTTGTAGGAAAAATTACCTGTTTCTGCCTCTGGGCTGGCTGCTCTGTTTCACTAAACATTTTTTGTGAAAGTGTGAATGTCAAAGGCTGTAGGAGTCAGCCTCATTGCTGAGTGCCTATATCATGGCACTTACTCACCATGGCAGCCTCTACGGCTATTTTGTGATGTCCTAGCTCTTTTACAGGTAGGTAACACTGTAGGCAAGGAATAGGATAATATATTGCAGATAACATCTCTTCTGCAATACAACATGTTGTAGTCGGTTGAATCTGAGGCACCATAAAGGAAAAGCTCTGACCAACACAGGCCAGTTTAAGAATTCATTTGGAGAAGTTATTAGATACCCTTTTATTCTATGAAATACAATCTTATGCAGTGAGATTATTCAAGTTGAAAAACAAAAACTCCAAACAAAAACCACACACCTTTTCACATGACCGAAGTTTTTCAATGAAGGTCTTCTGTTGTGCCAGGAGATACTCAGATTATTTTCTTTTCTCACTAGAATGAAAGATAAAGAGCTGAATATGAAACAAGAAGATGTTACCTAAGAGATAAAATCATACCTTTGACTGACCTCTTGAAGTATTTATAATGTTGGGAAGTAATATTTCAAGGTTTTCTGCCGCCAGCTTTGTAGTCTGTAGTTCCTTTTTTCTTTTAATATTTCCTATGTAGTAGTGGCAGCACAGCAAACTGTCAGTCATGAGTAGCTCACGCACAACCTCCTGTCAGTAAGTGTGTGAAGCACTGTAGAGATCTAATGGAGCAAGGGAATGAAAATCAAGGCAAAGCCATGCCAGTGTGACTTTGAAAAGTCACTTACCCTTTTTAAACAGAAGCTGTCACAAGTGGACTGGGCTTCACTCGTTCTCCTTTGTTGTGTTGGGGAAAAAGATCTGTGTATGTTAATCAACACTTCCACCTCTTCCACTCTTCTTTCAAGTCTTGAAATTCCCATCAGCTCCCAGCTCATACTAACAACATCAGAATTGTCACCCTTTTTTTTCTTCATTTAATAGAAAAGTTTTCAACTCTTATAGAGACGAATGCTAAAAAAAACTCCAAGAAGATGCATTTTAAAGACATAATCAGGAAAACAAAACAAATTAGAACACAAGATACATACTGTGTTTTAAAATCCTGTTATTTTGGAGGCCTGTTATGTAGTGTTATATTTTTGTGGGAAAATTATAATGAGAGTTATGTTTCTTTTGAATGACAAGCAAATGTTTAATACAGTAATTGCATAATTATTTCACAAGAAATATAGAAAGTGCTTATCTTCTGCATACTGTAAAATAATTTTGAAAACTCAAAAGCCCCTGAAAAGAAAAATCAAATTCTGTTATCCCACTTCAATGAGAATAAGCTTAAGAAAGGTTAATTGCACTGTTCTGACTCCAGGCCATCTATCATCACTTTGACAGAACATTTTCTTTCAGTGGTGGGAACAATGATAGGCGTAGCATTGATGATATAAATTGAATAGTCACTTTTTCATGTAGATGTATGCACTTATAAAAATAATCCATCGGGATTCCCAGGTTGTGACAATGTAGGAAGTGATTAGAAAAAATGGTGAGAAAGGGCTTGAAATGTTCATTGACATGAAATGCAGAACAAATTGTAGTTAATAACCTCATTTTAAAATTATTTCTAATTAGTGAGACATCTTGGCAGGTGCATTTTCCTTTTCATCTTTGAAATTTTACCTTGTTTTTTTTTTTTGACAGACTAGTTTCATAATGATTACAAAAGAAAAGGCAAAGCTTTAGGTCATCTAATCTACAATTAACTCCGTTAATTTCCTGGAAGAATAAAAAAGATTGATGTAAAATGTTGCACATTACCTGATTCATCAAAATTATTGTTAAACCTAGGAGTAGAACTTCAAGGCATATGTATTCTGCTAAAGGTACATCACGGCAAGATACAACACTTTAAAATAAGAGTCTTTTCTGATCATGTGTTTAGCACGTACAGTAAGATGAGAAATCAAATCCAACTTAGTGAAATGTCTTTAGCATCTGAGAATTTAGTACAAGTGAGAGAGATTTACCCTCTAATTATATAACTGTGAACTAAAAAGAGAAAAGTGAATTTTCTACAGGGAAACGTCCTTGATTGTTGAAGAAATCTTCTATGATATACTTTAACTTCAGTCATTCTGTGTTTGTAGAATCATTTCAATGTTGCAGTGGTGGAAGCAACATGAAGAATGTTTATCTCAAATTCTTGATGACCAACATAACTTGCAGTCCACAATTATGGGTACAAAATGAATAGCATAGAAGAAAACTATAATCGAGCCGAAATTAAATAATGGCTCTGCTCCTTCTGAATGTCAGCTGCCTCATCTCCCATATCCTTGGAAAAATATAAGGGCGTGATCAAGGGGCAATGCTGTGCATATTTCATTTCTGATTTTACTCACTGAATGCAAGCCATCAGACTCTTTCTGTTCATGATGAAATAGCTGCAGCTATCTATCACACAGTGGAAGGTACATTCTCATTTAAGCATATTCTTAAACAATTTTGAGGTTTTTAGATGAAAGCAAACATGTTGGATTCTACCAGTTTATTCTTTGGCACTGTGTAGATCTGCCCAGGCCACTGATGTAACATATCCCAGGTGTGAAATCCCCTATAATCAGAAGGTCCCAGGATGCTGCTGCAGTCTTAAGTTTACCTTGGTTTCTGTGTGACATCTTGCTAACATGGAATTTACAGCAATCAAATGCTCTGGTACCAAAGCCATGAGTATTTGTGCGGCAAATTATATACTGCAGTAAAATTTCACAGTTTCAGCCAGGGACAAATCATTAGTAGAGCTATGTTCAAAAGGAAAACATAATGAAACTCTTGTTTTCTGTTGAAGGCAGCATTAAAAATCCCTGCTGCTTTTGGCAAGACCAGTTAAGTCTACATTGAGTGCCTCTGAAAATCCTATTTTAAATGCTTTAGACACAACTTACTAGTTCTGTTCAAAGTCAGCATTACTAACATCTAATGTTCCCAAGGGCATTTGCAAAAGCATCGTGTTAAACACTGTCCTTTAATTTTATGCATGTGGATTATTTATGTGTGATGCTGTGTCATTTTATCTTTCTAATCTTCCTGCTCTCTGTCAGAGGAATGAAAGGACTCCAGTTTTTCACTACCATGTCCTCATAGATTCTTTGTTACAGTGTAACACTGAAGGCTTTATCAGCCTCTAAGATCCCATTTAAGTTGTCATCCTGTGGATACAGGAGATTGGCTCTTCTAATAGGAACAGCCAAGACAGGCTGTAAAACTTACCCTTTCCAATTATTTTCTTCATTAACCACAAACACTTTTGTTTCCACCACAGTGTTCAAACCCCAACCCCATTTCTGCTTTTTCTAAAGTATTACTTGTTTCAACTCATTTACTTTATAGTATTCATCAGTCCGTTCCCTATATTACCTTGCAAACCTAGTAAGAATCAAGATCGCCCAGAAGAAATGAATGGCATCTGTTGTGAGGTATTACTTGTCACTAGGGGGAAAAAACCCCACCAACACTTCCTTATGCCATAATTTTTTCAATTTATGATACAGGGAGAAACCTTTATGAAACACTAGTTGTGGGTGGATATTTAAATGATAAACTAGGGAATGGAAATAAACTGATTAACAGAAAAAGACATTGTACATTTTTAAGTATCTGCTATTAAGTGGCAAGCATGCAGCTACTGATACAAAATGGTTTTTTTTTTCAGTGCTGAATTCTTTCCAGAGCTCAAGATAATCCCTCCGCAAATTCTTTCAATAAATGAAAATAACTTAATGTATGTTTGTGCAAACATACATTGCCTTGAAGATTTATAGCGGAAGTGTGGATTTCTGTGGCACTTCTGATTTTTTTGTTTCCCTGTACATGTGTATCCAAGGCACAGAAACAATAGCAAGCAAAAATAGTAAATATTCGAAGACACAGATGAAGTTGGACATTAAATACTAAAAATATTTTGTGAATGCAAGGAATTCATAAAGAAAAAAGGAACATTTGTTTGATTTAAACACTACTAGTTTTCACAAAATTAACTAAACTTCAAAATCTAAATATCATTAGGCGAAACCTGATGTGACTCCACACACGCAGCCAGCCAGCCACAGATGAGGCGAGATGCAAATGTTAAACAAAGGTGCATATCTACCAGTCTTTCAATCCCAACAATAAGAACAAAATCCTAACTGAAGGTCAGGTAGACATATTTACTGTTACTTGCTCTTTTCCCTGAATAGGGATTATGGATTCTGACCACAAATTTCAACGCGCGTTTCTACTTTTCCTCTGCCTCTGTGTGACACATTCTTTTTATCAGCACTGGAACATATTCTAGTGAGCTTGAAGTACCCTGACAGTTAACAAGCAGGTTGAATAAATTGTTGCTGGGTGCCTGGAGGTCTACGTTTCCCTAACTCCTTCTCTTTTCTTTTTCCCGTTTGCCCCATTCTTCTCCCTCCCCTTTCTCTTTCCTCCTCACATTTGCTTGTCCTGTCAGCTGTTACAGAATTCAATTTTTAATGCATTGTGTGCCATGTGTTCAGCACTGTGCATGGGCAGGCTTGTCTTCATAATTGTATTTTACCCTTTTAGTAGCATATATCACAATGAAAATGATAATATTTTAATATTCATAGCAAGGCGTTTTACATGCACAAAATGTGGAGGTCTTGCACTCCCTAGTGCCATATTCTTTTAATATCACACTTCAGTGTATGTGATGTTAGGAAACAAGGCAATTGTGCCTTGGCTTTGTTCTGGATTCTCCCTTCGATCACATCATGCTCTAAGGTGTCTATTTGCCAGCATAGGATTTGCCTCTCTGACTTTAAAGAAGAATATTGTCCCTTCCCGTTGCAGTAATGACTTCGCTTTCCTACACGCGCAGACAGATGGAGCTGGTGAACTCTATACCTAGAAGATTATGCTTACAGGCAGTCACTCTCTGGTGCATGTGTTATAGTTTTGCTGGCTTACAATTGCATTCTTAATCTCTTTGAGTGGATACATTGTTAAGTTTAGTGTTCTCTTTGCTGTGGAATGATATATTCACAACTTAGATGTGAATGTAGTCATTAGAATAATTTTTTGTTTGTTTCTATTTATCCCATTAGGACCTTTCAGAATTTGCATGGTGTGTCATGTAACTGGAATTTAACACCTTTCCAGCAAAGACCTGTATTCTTAGTTGCTATGAGTTTTTATTCTTTCTGTTGAGGTGGACAAAGGGAAGAGTGAGAAGGACTGTGTCCATGGCACTGAAGTATTTAAAGATCAAGGGCTTCTTGTACAGCATGGTTAAGTGCAAACTCAAAAGTTGGGCGCAAGCTTTTGGTCAGTACTGTCACTTGTTTTCTTTGGCCCAGAGCATTTGCAAGTGACTTATGAATGTTCAAGTGTGGGATACCTGGTGCAGACCTCTTCCCAGGCTCAATGTGCCCAGTCTTAGGGAAGAAGAATACCTTCAAAGGTGTTAAGGAAGTACCATTCCTTCTCCAGAGGTTTCTGATCCATGGCCCAAGTGTGTGTATGAGCATGGGGATGGTAGAACAGGCTAAGCTCAGACCTGAATGTGACTGATGTGAGTAACTGAGTGAAGAGGACTGACCAAAAGCAACCTGTGGAGTTTCCCCCTTGTTGAACTGGAAAAAAGACATGACAATCATGGCAAAGTAGATGTTACCCTCATCTTTCTGACCTTGTGAAGCTGAATAAGCTACATGTCAAGCAGCTACTAAACTGCTCACAGTACACTTGCATATTGAAACAATGGACTGTAAATTGTAACATCTATGATCTGATTAATTTTTGGTTTAGTTGTCAGGCAGAAGAGATGGATGAAGATCATGGGAAATAAACGGATAAGCTTCCCAGCAGTGACCCATCTTCCCTCAAAAATACATTTATTGGTTTTTTTTGTTGTCTAAGGCTGATGAGTGACTCAAAAAAGGCACTTCTGCTTTCTGTGAACAGATATTTACTCTCTCTCTGAGCTATATGTTGTAATGTAATTTCTGGAGAGCACAAAGATTAGTTTCAATACTAGTTATATCTCCTAACAAACTCTTAGAAAGTACAGTTTTGACATTCCTGACTTCTGTGATTTATCAATTCAAAACCTCATTTGTCCTGACTGAATTTATGGTATGGGGCAATTTGAGAGAGATCAGCTCTCTTTTATCAGCTATGCTTTTACCACTTTACTGTCGTCCTTATCATTTTATCTTCCGTACCCTGTGAGTTATAGTGAAAAAATAAATTTTCTTCTATAAGGTAATTCTATCTATAGGACATTTTCAAGACTTTTATGTCATTCTTTTTAGGACACTAAGTCAGTTTTATAGTAGGCGCTTTGTGAGAGCTGAGATTTTTTTTCAGGACTGACAGTATCAATCCACCTGAAGTTTCCACTTATAATACATTAAGCAGATACATCTAGGCATATGTATCTGCTTATCCTCCATCTTGTTTCTGGAGAGAAATTTCTAATTATTTGCTACAGGACATACGCTAAAAATATCGAGAAGCAGCAATTTTATGTATGCATCTGCTGGCTCTGCCATGCAAATTAGTCCACTTAAGTCTCATGTCTTAATAGCATCATGTGTTAGGGTTAAATTGTAGAATTTTTAATGAAACAGAACTCAAACTTCAAAGGCAATATTTAATATTATTGTACTATGAATGTGTTTAGTTAGTGTATTATTAATTGTAAACCTCAATTAGCATTTGCTTTGGGAGCAGTGAGGACTGTAACACATCCTCCTTTATTAAATTAGTTGGAGGAGGAGGAGTAACAAGAACCATGGATGAGGTTTCTGATGAAAAAATGTAATTAAAAATCCCAGTAAATCAGATTGAATTTTGAGTATATAATATTGCTTTTAAAACTTTCTTGGTTAACAAAGACATTAGATGTGTTATTGTAAATTACATCAATATTAAGTTGTCTTTAATTGTAGATGGGAGATATAGAAAATTTCAGAAGGATGATCTAGTGAAATATGCCTAACAATTATATTTAAAAAACTGTATCTTATTTCCTTAGAATGCACATTAATGAAAAAAGTAGGTTAAGAGTGTCTTAATTAAAATAAAACTATAGCACATTTAGTAATCTACTGTAATTCTTTCTATGCTATTGTAGCTGTCTATGATTCTTCTAGAATACAGAAAATGAATTTAACAAGTACCAAATTATTAAACATGTTTTAAATTTCATCACACAAGCTTTAAGTGCTTGATTCTTCATTAGGTCTTTCTAAAGTGAGTAGAGATTATATTAACCTCCAACAGTCCTTATTAAAACAAAACTGAAACAATCTAAAACTTAAAATAAATAACGTTCTCATTTTTAAACATTGCTTAAGTTTGTCAAAGCAACTTTATGTTTTTTCCTTGAGGGAAGAAATATTCTATTTTAGGATTTTGATAGTATTATATCATATTTTGATATTAATACTTCAATGTTAGCTGGGATTTTTATTGCATAAATGTTTTCTTAGGAGATCAGTGCTTTGCGTCTTTCCCCACTCATCCGATTTAAGGTCTTCTTGAGAAACTGATACTTTTTTCCCACAAAGTCTTTGTCTGAATTCTATATGAGACAATGGAAAATTTCCATTGACCTCCATGTGGCTAAATTGCCTCTAAGGGCATAGTGTTCTGTAAGGATATTTTTGTGATTTGGCTACATAATCAATTCATATGTGTGGGGCTTCACAGCTTTACGCCATTTTGATTGTCCAGCCTCTGCTTTCAGACTATTTAATATTTTTTAAGCAAGAGAAGGTAAGTTGAAGCTAAACAGAATTTTACTCAAAAATAACTTGAACCTGGTTCCATAGTGTTGGAAGTGGGGTGTATCTTATTTTGGATCATTCTCTTTGAAGTGCAAGTTTTATTATGGCCTTATAACTCTCCAATTTCCTTAATTTAGAGGCAATGAGGGAGGGAAAGTGAGGAAAAAACCTCAGAATAGTATTGATTTTTTGCATTGTATGTGGTAGAAATAACTTACAACTCCATGAGAGCATTTTGTGATATTTAAATCCTACTACCTTATCTGAAAATTTCATTGGAGTTTTATTATGTGCCTGTGAGCCACAAGATATCCTCAAATCTCTGTTGCAGATCTCTGACATCTGGTTTCATTTTTCTGTTTATGGGGCTAGAAGCAGCCCCCATGGCTAATTGAAGACTTGCTGCTGTGTTCCCATTTTCCAGAAGGAGGTGGATGTCCCAACCTCCACTGTGTGGCTGGAACAAAAATGAGTAAAATTAGCTTGAAGTGACATTGTTCGGCATATATGGTATTCTAATAAAACTAAAACTGCAGAGATGCATTGTAGAGCATACACTGGTATTAATTAGCTGCAATAACGTACCTTGTTCAATACATACTGAGTATAAAAACCTAATACTTTTACACAGTAAAAAAAGTAAATGTTCAGGCTTTGCAAGCATTATTCTATTGTATTCTGGTAATTATTCTATATTGCATAATTAAGAAGAGATTGCAAATTCAGGAATAAAAATAATTTCAGTGTATCACATTCAATCTTTTAAAAGAACAAACGTGCAAGCTATATACATGCAAATTTCTCAGACAAAAATGTAGAGTGAGGTCTCAGAGTGAGTGACAAAAAGCTTTACTACACTCATGCTGAAACTTCTGGACTGTTATTTTGTACAATATACAACAAGATATTTGAAAGGGTGATATAAACAATGTAGTCTGTCTCCCACCTAATGAATAAAGTATACCTACACATTCTGCTTTATGTGTGAAGACCAATGTCTAAGCAATTGTATCATAGTTTTGAGTAAATAATGCTTCTTTTTATAGTTTCTTGGTAAACAAAGCTACATGCATTAGATAGACTATTGTAAATTATTTCCATTTTATATTATGTTTAATTATAGACTATTATAATTATAGTCATATAGCCTATTTCAGAAGCAAGTTCTTGTATATAATGTCTAACAATTCTATTTAAAAGAATTCCTATGAAAAGGGTACTAAACAATAAATTTTACCTTATGGGTTTCAGGCAAATTACATGCACAAAAATAAACAGGTTTTGAGCAGATGATTCTTTGGATATTTCAATTGTAAGTAGCAAAAAGTCATGTGATTTTAGCTTTACTATTTTTTAATCATTTTGTAAATTAAAAAAAGATGCTTAGACGGAACTGGTAAGCGCACTGCAACTGATCTCACTGGAGTGGAGATCACTTTTTTTATGTGAAGAACTCGGTTTAGAAAGTCATTGTGATATTATATTCAAAGTTTCTTGGCTTTCAGACTTCTCATTTCCTATTCATTTTTTTTGCCGCAGACTATTTGGAATAGTTTATTGGCTTCACAGCTCGAGCAAAAGTGCCTGACAAAAATCTGACCAAGAAATCTTTTTTTTGTCCTATTGACTTTTAATTATTTTCTTTTTTATTTTCCTTTTATTTATCGTATTGCAACTTTTCTTTATTCTTCATTAATCCTTCTTACCTTTTTACATTTCAAATTCTGCCTTATGATTTTCTTCTCTACATTTCCCTTCCCTGTGCTTGAAGGAATAGCATGTGCTCATGCTTTTTTTCATGAGAAGTTGGAGAAATTCTCAAGATTCAAAGTAAAATTAAGAAAGTCTGGATGTTTTGCTGGCAGAACCAGAAAGCTTGCATGGAGGACTATTTCTAGAGTAAAAACTGGGAGGGTGGTTTTGAAGGAACCATCTGCTAGCACCAAAACACAGAATAAAAGATTTGGCTCCTGAAGCTATTCATGAGCGCTCTAGAAAATTTAAGATCCATTACCTCTCCACTTCAAGAATGGTGAAAATGGCTGACTGTTTCCAAGCACATGTTCCTATTTGACAAATCCATACTATTTGGCTATACTAATATGTATAAGTTAGGCTTTTATTCTAATGAAGTGTGGTTTGGCAATAAAAATGAAAAATGCGCTACAGCTCAAAAATGCTGACTCAGAACTTTACAAGTTAATTCAAGGCCCAATATTTATTCATCAACGTATGGTGGTTCAAGTTCAAAAGCACATGCTTCTATCCTGGAACAATTTTTATCCAGAGGTCTAAATCAATATTTTTGCAAAAGTTAATTAATGGGTTCTTCTGTGTCACAAGAAAAAAAAAAAATACAGCGAAGGAATATTTATAGGTCTGGTGAATCCTTATCTTTGGAATTTGAACTAACAGAGCTATGTCTATATTTGACAGCAATGGATTTAGAAGGTGTGCCCTAAGCCTTTCACATCTCTGCACTGTAGCGTGAAAAGATGTTTCATGTTAAATATGTCTAATGATATTCGTAATTTCTACAGTCACTTCCCATAGGCTTCATTTCAGCTGGCTACATAATTTGAGTCCAAAGTTCTTAGATTTATTTGATTATTTAAATCCAATACCAATGAAAATTGTTTTTCTTGATGTTAAAATTCTGCTGTTTAAAATTAATCTGGCTTTATCAGTACCATTTATAGTTACTAGTGTTTGCTTTAACAACAGTTAATACAGTAACATCTACGGTCCTCATTTTATTAAACAAAACAGTAAAAGGTGTTTTAAAGAAACAGTTTTTCAAACTGATTGCTTTCCAGACTTTAGTCATGAAATAAAGTTCAGACAAGCCCCCATAGCTGCAAATTTAATAGACTGTTTCATTACTCTGTAAAGTACTGAGAAAGTTGTGCTTTGGTTATTACTCCTCCTCGATTTTGAGAAAAATACAGTTTCTTCTTCTTACTTCTTCTTTCAGGCATTTCATTTGTTTGTTCAGGGCTTTTTGCCCCTCTTTTATACCATTTTCTAAATGGTGGCATAGCAAGTTACAGTTCCTACATTCTGGTCTACTTTGCATTGCATAATGAGCACTGTAAGCATGGCAATATATGAAGCAATTACATTTATCTCAGAATTATGAATTTTAAATATATCTAATTCAAACAAATCAAGCAGCAATGTGCATTAAAATATAAAGTTTCTCTAGGGATTTCTGTGCATACACTGCACAGTTTTGCTGTGTGCTAACACTTCAGGATTCAGTAAATGGGCCTCACAGAGTGAAACTGCAACATATGCTGTAAGCAGAGTATAATGTCATGTAGTGTTAAGGCTAATAGGCTAAATTACAGATAAATGGTAATGGATCCACAGGGGGCCTTACAGTGCCTGCTATGAAGTGTAACAGCTAGTTAGAGGAGAAGCTGTCACCTTGCAAAACAAAATGTTAGGTATTTACTTCATTTTATTCTCCATCTATTTCCTTGCTATAAACAACTAGTAAATACATATCCTAATATATATTTTGTGTGTGTGTGTATATATATGTATGCAAGGTTGTATATATAGCCATGTAAAAGACTTGAACTCCTCCAAAGGCAGGAAAAGAACAAATTGTTAAAGCATCCCTAGAAAGTGAAAATGAAGGGGATGGGTTTGTTAGTTCAATTGAGAAAGATTCTTACTGTAAAAAGATCCTCTGAATGTGAATCGAAGTTACGCCATGTGACTTGTCCGAGCTGTCCAGTTACGTGTGTGCTATGTGAAGAAATGTAGAGGACGGAGAGGAGGAGGAGAAAATGAGAAGGAAGTTGTGGGAGTGAAACCAAGAGTGAGCAAATGGAAGAGCTCTGTTCTGTTCTTACAGGGTTCTTTCTCCCTTCTTTCCTTGTATCCAGATGTCATAGTGATTTATGTGGGATCAAAATCTGCCCTGAGGTTTGTAAACCAAATGCTTTTGATTTCTGCAGAGTTTGTTTATATCGGAGTTGACTGTGGCTTCTCTTTGCCTTCATTTTAATGGCTTTTTTAAAAAAAATTTAATTAATAAAATCCCACTGCATAGCATAGGTCTTGGAAGATGGTGGGAGAAAAAAATGCTTTTCGAGTCAGAGGTTCACTCCAAAACTAATGTGAATGCTGCAGGTGCTCCTGTACAGCAAAGCTGAGATTGATTTATGCAGCATACATTGAGTATACCTAAAATAAAAAAAAAAACCAAAACAACTTTGAGCCAATGCTGAGTTTGTATTAGATATTTTAAGCCAAATTGCATCACTCTGAAGCAGGGAGAAGGAAATGCAGAGTTGGAGTCAGCCAGCAACACTGTCGCCTGCATCCAGAGCCACATAAAGAAGCATATTCAGGCTCTTTCCAGGATGAGCTTCCATCAGACTGTCCGCTGCTACATGTCAGCCTGGAGTCTGTGAGGGTGCATACCCAGCCCAAGGACTGTCATTCACACTTTGCACTTACTCGCCTCCTTCATGGCACTTTTGGTCTTTATTTTTGCTAATGTCAAGTCTTCAGTTTGAGAAGACTGTAGTACCTTCTGTGCAAGGCACAGGCAGGCTGTCATGCTGCGCATTTCTATAGGTTTGTGTTTTTGCAGGCTACAGTTTCCCTATTAACTCTGAAGGGCAAATGAACTCTATGCAAAGACAGTAAGTTTTAGAGGTGAATTTTTACTCTTTGCAAAAACTTTCCATTTTTTTTAATGCCTCTTTCCATAGCAGATGCATATATACTTTGATTTATGCAGGAATATAGTTCTTATGCTTGAAAATTAGTCTTTTATCTAGGAAGCTAACAATAATTCTGTGACTGATAATATCCTATCAAAATACAACAAAAGGAGGATTTTTAACTTTTTAAAAATTGATTTTTTTTTTTACTGACTCACAAAACTGTTGTCTTAACTGGCCTGTCTGAGAAAGTCATGTTAACAGCTTTCGTCTTTAAAATAGCATTGAGTACACCTAGAATAGCTGTCAGCAGAGCAGAAATCTGTGAAAAGTCTCAGACAACCGGTCCACATGTAAGTGAGAAACAAATGTGTTAACTTAGCTAACATGGAAAATCAAACAATCAGGGGGAAGAGAGAAAAAAGGAAGAGAAGAAGAATAGACTACATTTAATAACTGGAGAAAAACTAGGATTTCTGTAGGAAGCAATACCTGTAGGCACTGAAACCTCTAAAAAGTGATGCCCATCATTTCCATCTTACGAGAAAATATGATTATCAGTCTTTCATCTCATACTAAAGTTGTTTTTTTTATGTTCATGACTTATTTCGCTGTTACACCTAAAATATCCATCTTATCTGTAAAAAAAGCCTGCTGGCAAATTATGTTACTATACTGCCTCTCAAATTCATTTTTTCCATAGCATAATTTAGCTATGTTTCATCCTGGTATTAGTAAGGAGAATTTGATTATTACAGCCACACCGGTTTTGTCAAAACCACGTCTTTCACTTCAATGTACAATTTTTCATACCCATATAAAACTCTTATTAATAAATGAGAGGTGCATTTGCATTTTATGGGCATTTCATGTTTTTCAAAGAAAAATGCCCAGGATTAAATGTCTCCAGAATGTGATCTGATAATCTTTAAAATAGTCACTTAGATGTTTCCAGTTGTTTCACGTGCATAGTTCTGATGATTTCCCAAAATAATGATTTTCTTTATCATAGATAAAAATGATAACATGAATTCAAATCTTAAGCAAGCCTTACAGTGGCATGTAAGAAATTTAATCTAACAAACAGATTACAATAGCTTCTGTGCACTAATTGAGCTGGAGCTTATATTGGAAGCAGTTACTAAATACTAAGAAAAAAGTATTGATTTTATTACTGAGGTTATTAATTTCAAGTACCTCATATACTTAGGAATACTTACTATCCTGTGTCTTAATTATTATGACATCATTCTAAACACCGGTATATTATACTGGTGATTTTCTGTATTAGAAAGTATGGAACGCATTAAAAAACACATACTTTTGTCGAGCTGATTTCCACTAACACATCTGTGTACAGTAGGAGAACATGAAACTTGAAGTGCTGCCCTGAATCAGTTCAGAAAGTGGTTTTTACTTTGATATATGAGCAAAACCAGGCACAGTGGCCTGTGTTCTGAGTATCTATATCCCACCCATAGAAAACCATGTTTATATTATATTTCACTTGAATGTAGAGCTGGCATGAGATTTTAGATGGTAATTCTAGCCCCATGCTTTTTATGACATACCATCTACTGATGAGACTTTATTTCCATACATCTATTAAGGATATGACATTTTTAATTCCATCAGCTCAGGGCTCAAATTAAAGTTTAAGGTAAATGTTTTCATTTAGCATATTGATTTTGGTCCAATTTAGGAGATTACCCTATAGCTCTAGTTTACCCAAAGAATCTCACTGGGGAGATTTTCAAAGGCACAAATAGAAGTTGTACCACTAAATTCCATTGACCGCTGAAAATTGTATTACTGCCTTCTCTCTGGATACACAGAAACTCGGTTCCCATTGTTCCCTTAACAGGAATGAACATCCATCTTTCTCAAGTAGGCTTTGAACACATTGATCAAAGCAGAGGAGTCCAGATGCTCACACTTTGCTGTAATTCTGCCACAATCAGTGAATTATTTGTACCTTTTGTGTCACAAGTCATATCATTGTTAAAAGAATTATAAATTACTTACTGTTCTAATAACAAAATTCAACATTAAAGAATTATATTTTCTCAGACAAAATGAAAAAAAAAAGCAAAAAAGCTGGTGGAAAGGCAGAAAGTGACAGAATTAGACCCAAAGACTCAGT
>WYDI02028577.1:0-32227 GCA_009867235.2 Psittacus erithacus
CTGAAAGTTAGAAACACAGTGCTGCACCAGCCACTAAGAAGCAGAAAAAATGACTGCTACTGCTGAACCCATGACATGGATTCAGGACACCATATAGATAAAACATCCCATCTGCCTACCACACTTTCAGTCAGGATATCAAGAGCCCATGGAGGAGGAATTGTCTGGAAGAACTCATGCAGTCTTGAAAAAATACTCAGCAACCCTTGTTTTCTCTGTTTGTTCAGTGTGCAGTGTCCTGCGCTCTCTATGTTCTCCTTTTGTATTACCACAAATCTGGTTTGTCTTCCTGTGGGACTAAACAGCCGTTTGGGTTACTTTTCTTTTTCTTCCAAGGTAATTCAGATCTATGTCTACAAACAAAATGAGACAGGGGCTGATTTTCTAACTTTGAGATCAGTTGGCATGTCCATACCTTTAGCTTCCCTTAGCCTCTGGGAGAGGAAGGCCACATTCAAAGGGCTTATTGGGAATGGTCCCTGGACCACGCTTACTCCAAAAGTGCTCAGGAGCATGTTGGCAGGGCTGATCACATCAGGTCCATGTCAGGGATTGCTTATACATGTATGTATGACAGTACATATGATAAGGTTACAGCTTTTGGAACTACCCTTAGACACTCTTCAACCTTCTGGTATAGATGTCTGTTTATTGCCACACTGCATTCTTGTGTCTTTGCTAACAAGTTTCCCTTTGGAGTAAGTGCATTAGCTCCTTTGGAACAAACTATAGGAGTTTTCTTTCTGCAGTGAGAATGCAAACAAGCCTGAACTAATTGCCTTTAGAGACCAAGCTTCCTACTGTGTGAACCACAAAGACAGAATGAACAAATGAACAGGATAAAAAAAGCAGAGAAGTTTGAAGCTCCAGATGTGCCCATCAGCACTGTAATTTATTTCTTTGGAAAGTCATGTTTCTAAAGGACTTTCACTCTTCCAGTTGTTCTATCTCTTTTTTGTAATATTCACAAAACCAAAACAGAACTAGTTTAATGAAAAGATGTTTTAAGAAAATGTGATTAGAAAATAATGCTGTGAAAGAATAAGCAAATTTATATATAAGCATCAGATAAAGAAAAGAAACAATATCTGTGGCATAATCACTAGAGCTATAAATAAAGTGCTAACTCTATTATAATTAGCAGTAGCAGAAATGGTCATCATATTACTAACAAAAAATATTCTCTTGCAGTGCTTTCAACTTGCACAGTAAGACTAGAGTTATCTTACACCAACATTTTTTCTGTTATCAGAGTCCCAAATATCACCTTAAAATATGTCAGGCAATCAAATTTTCAATGTCTGAAAATGTTAGAAGGATGTTTAAGTCCTCCGTCATGGTGTTGGACTGAGCAGAGCTCACAGGTTGCCTTTGCTGATAGAAACCAAAGCAGATGATGTGTCATGGATGTGTGAGATGCCTGTGGGATGTTAGATAGGGTTGGGAACTATGGCTGTGGAAGGGCTGTTGAGGTGCTGAACATGCTGTGGAAGTGAGAAGAGAAAGAGAGTTTAAAGCTTCCATATTTTGCTTTGCTTTGGGTTGTTTATTCTCCTATGCTACCTTTTCTGTTTCCACGGACAGACAGAAATTAATAACCCCACCTCAGTACTGGAGAGCCCCAACAATTTAATTTAACTTGACATTGTCTTAATATGAGTGCACTTGTTTATTTTCCTTAAATGTAAAAAAAAAAAAATGACAAACACCACAAAGGGTATTCTGGGACTTTTAATAATATCACTCACTTCTCTCTAGCAAAGAAAGACATTCCCTTCTGTTGACCCCAAGTCCATTTTCCAATTGCATGTTTAATTGCTAATCTAGTGGTCTCTGAGGAGTCCAGATAAGATCAGGTGAAAATGGTAGGTTCTTATTTTACAGAAATTTCCAAATCAGGACTTTACTGCTTCCAGATTTGACTCATGCCTGGAAGGTAATGGATATCATTAACTGTATAATAATAACAATCCCCGGTGTCCCTTGTGCCTGGCTGTGTAAATGTACACATGGGCTAGGAGATGGTCTGCACCCACTGTCAAAATTCGTCTGAACACAGGAATAACGAAGGAGGAATATTTTCCTCCAGCGTCACTTCAAAGGAGACATGCTCACAAGGCCACCCAGAGAAGCAGTGTCAGAGTTAGGTACCAGCCCCCAAGCTCCCAAATTCCCCACCCAGTGTATTTGTCTCATTTTCCCTGGTTTAGTCATTTGTGAATGGCTCATATAAGAGTACATGGTTCTGGCAGCAGGCAGCTTAGTTATGATTTGGTAGCAAAATATTTGGACAACAGACCTTCCAAGCAGAAAACTTTCCAGTACAGAAACCAGCTTCATCCTTCACTACTGCTGCCTTGGGCTGGTTTGATGTCTCCCAATCCCTGATTACGGAGAGGTTGTGCTCTCCTCTTTTTCCATTAAAGCTCTGATGATCAGGCCCTTAATCAGCCCTGGCTTCCACTTCAAATTGGGTAATGTCTGGGCCATTAATATTAATGGAAAGAGGAGATGCTTCTGTTTGTTCAATTTTCAAGTGGTTTCTGGGGGATAACTCCTAGCTAGAAACCACACTGTCCAAAACACAGGCATCACACACACCTGCTCAGCTATAGAGTTTTTTCCAGGTGTTGACTTTCCTGTTGATGATAATAATCATATTCTCTTGATTCCTGGTTACTCCTTACAGTCCTTTTACCTTTTTATTGCCCAACCTGAAAGCCGTTACCAGACATAGCTATATCTGGTTGTGCCCAAAACAATAGTCAGACATGTTTTGAAAGCTCTGGCTGGGTTTTTTGGGATGGGAAAGGTTTG
This sequence comes from Psittacus erithacus, assembly GCA_009867235.2. Lineage (NCBI taxonomy): Eukaryota > Metazoa > Chordata > Aves > Psittaciformes > Psittacidae > Psittacus > Psittacus erithacus. The sequence continues at coordinate 2,818 of WYDI02028577.1, forward strand.
GTTTTTTTGCAGGGATATTCCCAAATAAAATCTTACATAGTAAGATGAGCTCCCTTGAGCTGTAGTCTCAGAAGATTTTGCCATTCCTGGCTTTTGTTGTTGCTGGTACTGCTGGAAGGGGTTGTTTCCCACCACTTAGCAAAAGACTGTGTGAAACTCCTTATCTTATTCAGTGTGAAGATAAACTTGCTCAAGAGACGTTTATATCACACAGACAGGCACTGACACAATTATTGTGGGAGCACTAACCTTCAACAGAAAGGCAGAAAACCCCTGCGGAGCAGTAGCATCTTGTACGGATACATTATGATTATTTTTTTTAGTAGTTGTGCACATCTTTTCTTTCTCTTTAATTTTTAGCATATTTCTTGAAGAAGAGGTCTTCTGTCCTTAGGCATCCCACACACTTTACAGGACAGAGACGTGGCATATTCCTATGGATGAAATAACTTGCATTTCAGTGGTGTTGTGCCTGGACTAAATGAAAAAGCTTCACAGTCTCTATCTATATAATCACAGAGCTCAGCTTCCCTCTCTGGCTGGCCAAGCAACATAGAGAGCTCAAATCAACAAAATTATAAAACAGTGAAGAAAAGAATCTTGTTTAAGATATTTGCTGAAAGTATTTGAGATCCCATGCTTAGAACTAAGACAGTGTTCAGCTGCTTTACAGAACAGAAGCCTGTTTCTCTTGGATAGAAATACTGAGAAGATTTGGAGCAGGGAGCCTTTCATATCTCATTTATGCAGCAATGTACTGGAGTCAGAGCAGGCAGCATGCTTGCCTCTGCACTTTCCCCCTTGGTTCTCTGGGCTTCAGTCCCTGACCCGTGAAATTGCCCCACTCCTGAGTTCTGTGGGGACACCACACCCCTGCTTCCCAGGTGTGTGCTTCAATTCAGGAAATTCAGACCACCATCCCCAAAGCTATTTATAAAATTGGAGGCTTAATAATTACATGAAATGATCCCTTTGGGTCATATCCATTACCTATTTTTGACAAAAGTAGAAAATGGAAAAACTATATTAACTGGAGCTAGTTAGTGCCAATGGTCATAAGGTCAAAGGACACAGGATCCAATCACTCAGTTACCTGGAACTGGTTAAAAAGTGTCTTTGTATTGCCTACAAGTGGCATCGCAGGAAAGTTAGATTGTTCCCTGACTTATTAACAGCTCAAATAGTTGGGGACATGCAAAAATACAGGCACATAACTGTGAAGAAATTCCTAGTTTCCAGTTACCCATGGAAAATCAATCAAACCCTGCGCTTTTGTCTCCCCAAAAAGGAAATATTAGACTTCTTCATCTCATTCTGAATAGCATATTGGTAATGCTCAGGGGAGCCATGAAGATATCTGCAAATGTGATCTGAGGTCCTGATGTCTTACATGACTTCAAATAGCTTTGCAGTTTTCTTTTTTGCAGAAAAAGATCCAGGGAGCAAACAGTAAACTCCTTCGAACATGACCTGCTGGAAGACGGGAAGATGAAACTAACAAAGGTTCGAGCAGGATGGGTTTGTTATTTTTTTTTTTTTGTTTAGTTTTGGGGTTTTTTTCCCCTCTTTTTCTTTTTTCCCCTGTTTTTCTCCCTCTCCGCCCCCCCCGCCCCCAGCATGGATGGTATGTACTGCTGAAGGCAAAACAGTGAACTAAAGAGGACTTTGGTCCTGCTCCTTGGTGCTAGTCATGCCATAATGACCACTGTCTGCCAAGACCTAAGGCTTCATCACTAATCTAGTGCTTATCAAAGATTTTTTCATGTGGTATTTAAAAGGGCTTGTGGAATCATTTTCTCATATTTCTCATTCTGATGGCTGTGGTGGTTGCTTCCAAAACCAAGGCAGAGTACTGGGACTTTCAAGTCCCAACTAACTTTCCTTTTGCCAGAAGCCGTAGTGAGATAAAGCCAGTCAGTCACTGATTCTCCCTGAATAACCTAGGAAATATCGCCTCTTTGAAGCTTGGGACAGTTTAGAAAGGCCATTAAAAAAGAAGAGGTGGTCTGTAGGATTTCAGCAAGAAAAGAACTGAGCAAAGAGTCAGGAAAAGAGACAACAGACACCTATGACTAATAGACATCATGAAGCCATAGAAAAAGGCATTGCCCTGTGAGCCCTACCCATGCAGTAGATAATTTCTCATTTGGTTTTCAATGCTCCTTACTGGAATTTGGCTGTTTTCTTGTGTGCTTATGCACAACATCTGTGTCAAGTGGATGAAATGAAAGACCACAGTGATAGGGTGAGGAGCACTGTCATTAAGTGGTCTTTTCAACACTATCAGGCAACATGTGCCTTAAACAAGACATTTCAGTAGCACGTTTTTTCCTTATATACCTTTTTCTTTTGTCCCACTCTACAAGTCCATGTTGACGCTTGTGCAAAGTCATCTGTGGGTCTTGCTGCCTCAGGACATGTTGGTGGAAGACGTATCAGATCCAAAATGGTGATTGGGCAGGCTGCTGGGAGAAATAGAAACTAGTTAATGAAAGGTGGGATTTTGTAGAAGGAGAGGGCAGCTTCAGAAAAATCAGGAAGAATATATGAACAGTGGAGAAGAGAGAGAGGAGGAAAGGAAAGGGAAGGAAAACCTTATTCCTAGCTCAGGTATAATATTTTTCATCTTGTAAGTGCTTCAAAGAAACAATGATTATGGGCTGGCTTCAGTTAAAGGCCAATAATAAAGGAATCAGTCATGCAATAAAAATAAATAAATGTTGTCTGAAAAATTCAAATGTGGCATTATTCTGTGGATGCTGTCAGCTTCCGGGCAGACCACAGACAGGACTGGCCCTGAAAAGAGATGGATGCAGAGTGGCAGCATCATGTCCCTGCCAAATGATCACACTGGAATAGTCTGTGAATTCATGTTAGCACAGGAATGTACTTGGAAAGAGGTCTGGTCTCTCAGCTCCGTGACGATCTATTTAAAAAGGCAGTCAATGGCCTGATTTTTCTTACCCTTGTTGTTCCATGTGTTTTCTTTTCATGTCTGAGGTGTTTATTAGGTTTGAGGGCTGTACAAATGAAAACGGACAAACAACCATCAGTTGGTAGTAGGGTTGTTTAGCCAAGCAGAGGCAATTTTGAAGATCCACCATTCTGTCTTTCACTGCTGCTTGGAATACAGATGTTCAGGAGCCAAATAGCATGCTCCGTTTTTAACTTGTCCTCCTGGTCCCTGGGGGTGGTACACAAGGGTTATTTGCACAGGTGAAACACTGAGGCTTTGCTGTTCTGCAGAAGGGCTAACAGATATCCTCCCCACTCTCTGACCACAGGGAAAAGCATCAGTAGGGCCTGTGCATGATGAGAGATGCTTTGCATATTTCTGATTTCTGTTTCTGGAAAAAGGATTGGGGTATCATTAAGCCCTGTGGATCAAAAGAGGAACTGGTAATGGGGGTGTCCTGCTCTCATCTTAGTGAGGTTTAGTAAGATCACCTCAGGGGGTGGGAAAGAAGGAAAATCTTCAAGTTTTGATGTAATCCACAAAGCAATATGGCATTGGAAATACCCATTTCTTTTTCTCTGGATTCCACTACAACTTCTCATGCCACCGATGCCTTTGCCCTGCTCTACAAATTGGTTGAAAAATGGAAGGAAGACATGAGGATGCAAAGTAGAACACACTTCTGCTCCAGGTTTCCTCCTCCTCCTCTCCCTAAATGCCAGAGGGAGGGTTGAGCAGGTAAGCAAAAAGAGATGTAGGCAAAGATTTGTTATACCAACATAACTTAGATGTCTGCACTTCTAAGACCATGAGCAAAACCCCTTGGCCTGGCCCTTCCTGCTGTATTTTCCCTCCAAATTTTTAGCTGTTTTCCAAATTTAAGCTCTCTGCTCAGGCAGCCTATAATTCACTATGAGTTTCCCCCAAAGAGTTTTGTGCCTGAACAGCATTTAGTGCAACAATGGTATTTGTAGTATTTCTATGGGATGCCACCCTCTACGACTAACTGCAAGGGACACATAGGAGACTCTGGAATGCACAGCAGTTAAGCCCTGTAGCAGCATGACACATACATAGAACCACAGAATCACAGAATGGTTTGGGTTGGAAGTGACGCTAAAGATTACCTAATTCTAACCCCTGGTGCCATGAGCTGGCAAGTCCCTGTTTGTATAGTGTTACACAAGGAAAAAGGACACAAGGACACTATTAGCTGAAAGTTTCTGTGTTCCCTTTCAGCTGAGCTGCGCCACTTCTCTGCACAGAGCATCGGTCCAAAATGCACTTAGGACATGGTCTTCAGCCTTCCTTTTCTTATTCAGGAACAATCACTCCTCCCTCTCCATAGGGTGTTTGTTTGCTGAGCTTTGTTGGGTTTTGGGGGGTTTGTGTTTTTTTTTTTTGGGGGTGGTTTTTTTTTTTTTGTTTTTTTTTTTTTTTTTTTTTTTTTTTGGGGGGGTGGTTTTTTTTTTCTTTTTCGGGAGGAGGGGGTTTCTGTGGTTTTTTTTATAGGTTTGTTTGGTTGTTTTTTTTTCCTGAAGCAGGAACATTAATTCGTATCCAGTCACATAATATATGAAGGAAGGAGAAATGTGAGAAAATGAGAAACAGAGTCACATAGAAGAGGTATTTCTCATGGCCAAGAGCTCAGCTCAGGGTGGCAGGAAATAAGAAAGTGAGTTCAGTGCTCTGGGGCTTTGCAGACTGATAGTCCTTTGATGTACAAAGAATCAAGATGACTTCATGAGAAAAGCCAGCTTTGTGCCATGATCTCAGCTCCAGTCTCATCTTCAAGTCTGTCTCTGCTTCCTGAGGGATGTTGTATGGTGTCACTTCCACAGTGCACTTTCTGGTCGAGAGAGAGAGATCTAAGGAGCATCCTTCCTGAGCGATGCATGATCTGGATGCCTTATCTGAACTGAAATGAGTGCATAAGAGGAGAGAAAGAAATGGAGACTCCAGTTCACATCCCTTTGTGTTGTTTGAAGCAGAAATATTTCCTTGGCATGCTGGAGTGAGAGACAAACACATAATGGTTCAATCTTTTTTTCTGGTGCCTTTCTGGTGGCACTTGTGACCTGCCTGATTGGCTCTCGATTTCTTCAATTCCTGGAAATCTCTTCAAGATGACACATAAAAATTACTAGGGATTTCTAAAGAAAAGTGTCAAGAAGCTACCTGCTCCCCAAACCAGTCCTGCCATAAATTTCCAGTGAAACAATAGATCTTATAAACAGCTGGCAAGATACCAGAGGAGATCTAGCCATGGACACTAGTTAGTACTTGTGTAGTACGCAGGAGCATCTTGAAACCTGCATCTAAAATCTGGGAGATTTGAGTTAAGAGAAATGCTAACATATTGAAGATAGGCATGATATGTACATATAATGTGTGCATCTTTGTGCAGCCATGGATGGACACAGCCATGTTAAATGCAAGAAGAGGTTCACGTGATACCCTCCGCAGTCTCCCTGCAGCAGTGGGGCTTCGGCTGAGGGCATCTTTATTTGGAGCTCAGGCCAGGCCACGTAAAAAAACCTTTGAATTCACCTTTATGCAACACCATTTTTAAGAGAGTCACTCTGCTGCGTGTAACCACAAAGTAAGGAGAAGGGGAGGGAAGGCCCCTCACTGGCTCTGAAGAGCAGGTACTGTTCCCTCCTGGTGCTATTTCTGGAATGTCTTGGAAGTACCCTGGCTTGTGCTAAAACAGTGTGCAGGCCCTGATTTACCTCGTGTTGTGAGAAGAGGCAAGTGGTTTGGGGCGAGCCTTGAGAAAGCCAGGCAGACTGTGCCAGGACAGGAGGCACACACAGCCCTTTTGATTCCCTGAAAATTAAATAAGGAGTAAAGATCCACAAGGCTGAATGTGGGAAAGTATGTGTGAATTGGTGCCTCTGCTCCAGGGGGAGGTCACCTGGGTGAGAGGTCGTGCAGTGCTGTTGGAGGTGTTGGAGAAGGATCATCCCTGGCTCCTGGCACAGGATGAAAGGTCCCCAGGGTCTGCTCCTCTGAGCCCCCCAGAAAAGGCTTGCAGGAGAGGGAGGAGGTAGGGCAAGAAGTGATGTACAAGAACATTCATTTTCTGGGTAGGTTTTAGGGGTGCATTCTGGCACAGTAGTTGAGCAGTGTTGGTGCATGGGGTTTTGTAAACTGAACCCTAGGGACGAGCACCCTGGCAACAGCAAAACGGCGCAGCAGGGTTACACTTGATTCTCACAAGGAAAAAAGCTTCAGGCATTGGCAAGTTAAGAATTCCTTTTTTTACCTCTCTGTAATGTAATTTTAAAAGAATCAGTCTGCTAACCAAAACAACATGACTTGCTAAGAATTTGCCTGCTGCAGGCCAGGGCTCTCCTGCATCTCTCTGGATCAAGCTAGTGATGTGACCCAAAAATTAAGGTCTCCATTTCCACTATCAATCCCTTAGCACTATAGCTGCATCTAGCACCAAATGAGGATTAAATCTAAAACATTCACCCAGGGCTCCTCATCTGTTGTCTCTGGATGTAGCTACTCCAGGAGTGTGATATTTGCTAGATGGATCAGCTCGCAGCTTTTGACAACACTTTGCACCGCTGGCTAGTGGAGAGTTTGTTTGTCCAGGTCACTGGTGCTTTGTGTAGTTCAGGGAGCAAATCACACCTAACCTCAGCTTGTGGCTCCATGGATCTCCCTGTCAACTGTGGGATGAGATCTATCCACACTGCATGGTGTATTAGCTCAGCCTCTGCTGAGATGAAACTCCTGATACTTCCAGGGGGATTTCTACCTGAGTAACACATAAAATTGAGGAAGGACTAACAAGAGCTACCAATTACTGTCCTTTGGATATGGTGCATGTAAACAACTAACTTACTCCCAGACATTTTGTGAAAATGGCCCAAAATGCATAAATAGTTTGGTTAGCGAGGAAAATAGACAAATGTCTCAGTTGGAGTTAGCCGATGCTTCTGCTGCTCTCCTATCAGTCTAGATTATGAAGTAAAGGTCTTCGCAAAGATGCAGTGATTGGCCATATAGACAGGACTCAAGGAGGAAGCAGTATCTGAGTTTAAGCTTAGTTAGGAGCATGTCCAGTGTATGGTGTATGTCACCTTCCGTTGGTGACAGGGCATCAGGTATGTTGTAATAACTATGAATCTCTGCCCCTTGGTTTCATCTTGGTTTTCTTGGTGAAAATCAAGACCTCAGGGGAAGGAGGAGGTGATGAGGCCAGACTTAGAAGTGTTCCACCTCCAGGCTGATTCCAGATGGCAAAGAACATAAACCTTGAATACTACTTTGCTGTTCCCAAGGAAACGATTAAGTCCATTTTGTTAAGGAGAAACATGGGCAGACCATGTCTTAATTCACATAATCTAAACATAATGCCATGGGGTAAGCAGCTGCCCTGTTAGCTGCAAGCATCTTCCACCTTGGGTATTAACTCAAGTCCCATGCACTCTCTTCCTTACCTGAGTTTATCATTATTGAGTCATAAATGACAGGTAACGCCACCGTCTCCCTCCATTTCATGAAGAACAGAAAGGCTGAGTCAACTAGGTAAAAAAAAAAATATATATCCTTAAAAAGAACTGTGACAGCTATTTTCCCAAGATCATGAAGTTATCTACACTGCAGAAGATATCAAGTCCAAGATAAGGAATGTGGAATAGCTCAGATTCCTGTTCAAGGTCAGCTCTATGTATAGCAGGCTGGCTGTGTCCTCATTCCACATGAAAAGCCATGAACCTTTCAAGTACTCACGTAGTCATCCTAAGACAAAATTATTGGCTTTTGTGAGGACTATGTCACCTACAGCAGTGTGTTTCTAGCATGGAAGTGAGTATGTGTGCTGCATGGCATATGATGGGAAATGGCTCTACATGGAGGTGTTTGAAGGCGAAGAACAATACTCAGGTTTCCTCTTAAAAGCAATCGGTGGAGTCATGCCAAAAGAGATCTTGCAAATGAACTTGCATCCATGTGGCATGGATGACTTTAGAATGAGAATCTATGTGAACTGAAGTGATAAGCTATTCAGCAGCTTGGATGTATTCACTGAGCTCCTGAAGCTTCGAAGCACCAGCCACCCAGCCACTGACAATCACTCTGATCTTCCTGCTTCTCAGGCTGCAGAGCTACTTTGGTAATGGTAAATTAAGTGCTGTGGGAACCGTTGTCTGGCCCAGAGGCCAATGAGCACAGAGCAGCACGTGCATACAATCAAATTCCACTACCTTCTACAACAAGATGGCCACATCCCAAATGCCTGTGGGGAATGGCTCCTGGCCTTGCTAACCCCATTGCCCAGGAACTGTCTGAAAGGCTGCTAGTAGGCAGTTGAAAGTCAGTGCTCAGCATTGTTCCTTTTTTCATTCACCAGTACAGACGTAGATAGTGTCACTGGGGACAAATCCAGACACCTGCCCTTGCTCCTTTATCAAGTGGCCCTGGCATACATGCATGGAGAGTGACATGTGGGGAATGCTAAAGGTGGGCTGGGGAGGATGTTACAGCTGCTCCTCCAGGGATAAATTCCATCCTTGGATGGTTTTTGCACAATTTTGTGAGCCATATCTTAAAAATAGCTCAAAAAGTGAAGTTAGGTAATGATGAGAAGCTAATGCTCACTTTGCATCAGAAACAGAGGTGTTCAGTGTTCCTGCAGATCTCTGGTTTGTGTTTGGTATCAATCAATTAATCACCAGGCATTACTCTAGGACATGGCTCCTATTGTCTGCTGCACTGAGAATTTATTAGCTATTGCCCCATGGATCAGTCCTCCAGACACGTTTCTCCCCCGCACACTTCCTGCTCTCCTCTGCTCACAAGAAGGAGAGAAATTCAGCTGCCTATGGATGGAAGGCAGGGAAACCAGGGGAAGCCTTGTTTAAAAAATGAAAGATGCAGCTTCAGTGTTTGTTTAGGAATATGTGGTGGTGGGGCTGAAATAAAGGTTATTTTGGATAGACGAAGAGCTTTACAGAACCTTCATTCACTCCCTTTGACTGGATTGCATAAAGGGCTACAGAGCCGATAAACTTTTAATGAATGTGAATTCCTCTCTTAATTTAATTACAGGAAATTAAAAAAGACACATTTCATGGGCTGGTGGGGGAAAAAAAGTGATATTTGTCCCCCCAAAAGAGATCAGGTTTCCAGTCTGTTTAGTAATGGATTTCAATCTCCTTCCTCCAGACTGTGCGGGGAAATATGTAGATGTCTGTGCTTGCCTGTAGGTCAAGAAACAGGTCGGTTTTCTGAGGGACAGAAGTGATTCATTTTTCAACATGACGGTGTGTATTCTCCAGTGACTATATGTTAGGAAGAGCTAATGCATGTTTAAGTAATACACCACTCTCCTTTTCACCTCATGCATGGAAACCATGGGCCATCCCTACCATGAGAAACCTGCAGTCTCAATAGTAAGGGCAAATGCATTAAAACCCTCATTGGAAATTAAGCTGATGATACGAATGACTCAGCAAGGAAAGAGATGTGATCTCTTAATAGGCTCTGTCTTTCACTGGAAAAATCATTCAAATCTGGAAGGCACCTTCTGCAGCTGCAGATAATGTAGAACCCCTTGAAGCACCATGCAGTCATGCGTGCTTTCTCCTATGTAAGTGTGATGCTGGCTGCGCTAAAGGGTCCTTTCCTCTCCAGATCTGATACATAAGGGCTGGGAGGTGAGAAATACTTCCTGTGCAGAACCAGTTTAGCCTGACCCAAACTTTGTGCTGTGGTGTGTCTTTCAGTGCAGGTAACAGCCTCTTGGTACACCCTCTCTGACCCTTCAGGCATCCTCATAGTTGCGAACATGAGCATCCTGACCCAAATTCCATTCCTCACCTAATCCTTAGAGCTGCCTCTGGAAAACAGTAGATTTCTCTATATACTGCTCTGAATAGTCACCAGGTTATTCTGCCTGGGTGAAGGAGGTCTGTTCTGTTCAGCATGCAACACAATTCAAGCCTTGTTAATATATATGAGAGAGGAAAAAGAGAGAAAAAGAGCAGAAAAAAAAGGTCTCCTTTGTGAAAAATGTGTTTGTGAAAGGCGGAAATGTCTGGTGGTGGGGGGCTGTCAAAAGCTCTAGAAGACTGAGTCTATTTTGGAGCCTCCTGAGGTTAGATTTAATCAGCTCAACGCACATAGTTTCACTCTTAATGTGACATTAATTTTCTCTGCTAGCTGAAAAATGCCTTGATACTCAATGGGAAGTTGTCTTTTTTCCCATGCTTGAGACCAAGGACATACCTCATCTCTCTGAACCATTCCAGGATGTTTGAACAGAGAGGTAGATCTGTAAGCCATGGATGGGAGTGAGAGTCTGATTTTGATAGGACCATAAATATGTTTGCTATGTCTAACAGGGGATGACTGAAAAAAATACCATTTCAAAGAGGTTTGTGCTTTGTCTGAAGAGATGTAGAAATATTTAACAACAAGGCTGGAGTCTCTTTAGTTACATCTCTTCTTTTCCTTTTGTCACTGACAGACTTTCACAGGTAGTTTTCAAGCACTGTATTCAAACAGCATTATTATTTTGGAATACATTGTCCTAACTTTCATCGAGTGAATAAAAATATCAGGAATCCCAACTAAAAGGAGGTTTTCTTATACAACATCCAGAGCATTAGCTCTAAACGTGTTATTAAACACAGCCTCAAGTCTGGATTGGCAATGAGGCCAGATCTTCCCAATGCTGTGTTCACACTGCTAGCTGCTGAACCTACCAGCTACCTACCAAGCAATCTACCAGTATGAGATGTCCACTGAAGGATTCACTGGGCTTCTGACAGTCCTGGTGAGATCACTCCAGTGATGTTGCTTTTTCTTCCGGGAGCACTTAACTCATTACATATTATATTACCAGACCTGTATAGAGTCATTCATTTAAGGAGGATGAAAACCAGCTCTTCTGGGTTCCTTACTTTGTTTTCATCTCCCACAGAAAATCCACTCTCACAGACCTGTTGGGTGAACAAAATACCTGTCCTCTAAAGCAGCACAAAGTCCAGCTTAATTCTTTGTAGGAATACTGGCAGGAAATCTCCTGTGATTGGTGATGGTATGGGGGAATTCCTAATTTATGGTGAACTGCAGTATTTGTGCTCCCTCTTCCTTGATGTCATGCCTTAGTGTTAGCTGTGAGCAGCAATCAAAACACTGAATACAATAAAAAACACTCTGGTAGCAGTAGCTATCCTATTCCCTCTGTTTGGTCCAGTCACTAGAGAGAGACCATCCCATTTAATTAAAGATTGAATGCCAGTTCCGTATTGCTACTGTGAAGGCCCTGAAACAGATGGTTTCAAAGGAGGTTGTATGAATTGATTTTCAGTTTGGGGATATTGTAACTTTATAAGCTAGTACATATCTCACAAGAATTTCCTTCAACGCTTGATAAGTTCAGGTGTGGACATAAGAACAAAATTCTACTGTCAAATAATAAAGTATAAATATCATCATTTTATGCCCTACATTTTTTAAATATTTAGTACAGCTAAAATAATAAAATAATAAAAGAACAGCTAAAGATCAAAAGAAAACAAAAATGCTTGTTTTGTGGGATTTCTTGGTACAGTGAGGAAAAAAACCATGTTAAACATTTTGGAGTTCTAGGAATAATTTTTTTGCCACATGGGAACTTGCAGGCCATACCTTAATCCTTGAAAATTTTTGACTGAAAATTCTGGTTTCCCTGTAGGATATAATTTTCCAGAGCAGCAAAGGCTGAGGCTTGAGAAGAGAATTTGATGGACATGTTTGAATTTGTGGCAGGGAAATGGACAGACCTACCTTTGTACAAAGACACTGAGGCACAAATTATTGTACCAGTTAACCATAGACCACCTCACAGAGATAGCAAGAGGTTGTAGGCAATGACCTTATAATCAGAGGCCAATCTTCTCATCAGCACCATTTATCACTGTGGGTGAAACATGGTCAATTGTGACTACAGGAGACATTGAGAAAGGAATATGAAGATAATCTCTTATTATGTATGAAGTTCTTTTTAGTACTTTGAAAGCAGATGTCTGGTTACAGTGAATGGACACTCCCTGATATTCCTTGCACTCTGAGCTGTCTATAATTTAATCAGATTCTCCCTAGATATCTACCAGATGTACCAATTCCAGCTGCTCAGCATAGATCTAAAGGGTGCAGACTGAACCACTACAGCTTCATTCCATATGCTGTGATGTGTTGTCTCTCCAGGACAGAAGACTCATCTTTATCATTCATGTGATCTTGGAATCTCATTAAAGTCATACATTTAAGATGCTGATAGAAGAAAAAAAGCCAGGGAGGACTTATAATTGGAGATCATAGAATGATAGAATGGGACCTTAAAGATCACCTAGGTCCACCCCCTGATACAGGCAGGGACACCTTCTACTAGACCAGGTTGCTCCAATTCCCATCCAACCTGGCCTTGAAAACTGCCAGGGTTGAGGCAGCCACAGCCTCTCTGGGCAACCTGTACCAGGCCCTCACAACCCTCACAGAAAAAGAACTTATTTCTCAGATCTCAAGCAATCTCCCCTCTGTCAGTTTAAAGCCATTCCCCCTTGTCCTATCCCTCCCTGCCCTTGTCAAAAGCCCCTCTCCAGCTTTCTTGTCAGCCTCCATAGGTGCTGGAAGGCTACTATAAGGCAGAGGTTCAGAGCCGGTGGCAAGTATTATCCAAGGCAAGAAACAGGAGGAAGGACTGAGTTAGAAAAAACCTTTTCAAGATCTTGGGACTGCACATTCGCTATTCATGAACTAACCCATGAAGTTTGTTATATTTTTGCAGAACCCTGCTTATACATCCAGAAAGTGCAGGTCCTTTGGGCTTTTGGATCAAATCTCCATGCAGGCTGTTCAGAAGGTGCTGCTAAGTACAGCTCAGTGTTTTCCTGTTTTGGTGCAGAGCATGACGCATCCTTAGGTCACAAGAGGGCTGTGGCTTCATCTGTGTGTACATGAATGCCTTCTGGACAACATTGCTGGAATGCACAGCCCTGCTGGATGACACCCTACTACTTTGGAGTGTCAAGTCATGAGTTCATCCATTGTTCCATAGAGTAAGCATGGATGATGGGAAGATTAAAATAGCTGCAGACTAATTAACTGATTAAGATTAATTAAGCTACAGGTTAATTCATGGAGTGGGAACATGCTTGTAATGATGCCCTCCAGACAGGGAAGATGCTGGCCTGACTGTGTGGGAGATGGGCTGTGAATCCTGATTCTCATGCTCAGCACATGTATGACACGGCTGGTGGCACAGAAGATGATGGAGGTCAGTGAAAGGGCTGATCCATGACCCTCATGGACTCAGTACCTGCACTAAAAAAACCTGGGCCCAGCTGCATGTTAACAAACCATTTTGTTTTCAGGAGCACATTTGTTAAAGATTAGTGGCAAATCTTGCTTCTGTGCAACTCCAGAGGGAGGCAATGGAGAAAAGGCGCTGTGGTTCCTAAATAAGGGAAAGAGTGGCACATGCTTTCTTCCTCCTTCCACCACTGCCATCATGGGGGTAGCCACAGACTACTTTGAAGTTCTGTCCTTCAGGCTCTTTGCCATCATTTGTGCTCAGCTCTTCCAACAAAAGCACAGTTTCTTGGTGGCAAGAGACTTGGCCGAGGAGCAGAAGGCAGGCTTTTTACATTAAGGGAAGGGCTGTGAACAATTTTGCCTTTATCACCACAAAAGGGACTGTAAATCCCTCAGAGTTATGGATTCGGGTGCTGCAACTTGATCTCCCAAAACTAGTCATTTAAGTTAGGATAAATCTTTTCATTATTATTATTATATGGTTTGTTATTTTATTCTAAAAGAGAAAGAGAGAGAGAGAGGAGGGAGCAATTGGCTCAAGCATGGCTTGAAAATACCATTTGCAGCCAAAGAGGTATTTTATGTATACTGCTTTGCTTAACTGCGTTTTGTAAGGATATGAAAGAACCAGAAGGCTCGGACCAGATCTCTCCATTAAGAGATGGAGTTTAGTCTATTACTTGGCACTACTTAGAAAGCTAGTATTTTCTCTTTCTCCTTTCCTGGCTGAATTTGATGGAGTAGAGGGTCTAATTCCCAGCTCCAGTTTGGGATCCAGGAAGGCTGGCAGGCATTTTACCCTGCAAAATTATGCCCCGCACAATCTTGGTTCTGGCTGTTTACAGCTCTTTCACACTCACTCATTCAATTCCTGCCTCAGCTCATTGCAAGTTTGTAGACTTGCTCCTTCCTTGGGACTGAAGGGGCAGCTGCATCTGCAAAGCCTGCGTTGTCATCTGCTTGCCTGGTGTTTGAAGATCTGGAAAGCGGGAAAAGCCATGCCATCATGTGTGCTTTCTTCAGGACTCCAAGGAGCCCTACAAGAGAGCATGGTTTTCAGATGCTATATATATCTGCTTACTCACACGATTTAGTTGTAGACACCTTCACCCTGCTCATGAATAGCAGAAAGCTGGGCAGCCTGTTTTGCTTATTAACGCATGCCAGTGGCAAATTTCCTTTACATTGCATTTACAGTGCCAAATACACTTTTAAAAGCATCTCTGCTCATTGCTACTGGTACTAACTTCAGTAGCCATTTGGTGTTGGTGCAGTGGTTTGCTATCACTATTTTGGAGAATGGTCTGCATTGACACATCTGGACCCACTCTCTAAGGCTACACCCTGGCAGCTTCCTGAGCTGGCTTTTCACAGGCAACATGATGGAATGGAATGGGGCTTGTGAGTTTCCAGTCTCTTGCCTCAGCACCTCAGCAAGGATTTTCCTTCTGAAAATGTGATTGGTGCTTCCATCTGCCAACGAAGTACTGCTTGCCCCAGTTCAAAAATTTCTGACTTGCTGTGTCATGAGGTTTCCCCTCAATCATCATGAATGGTTGGATGAGGCTTTGAGCAACCTGGTCTAGTGGAAGTGCCCCTGCTAGTGATCGGAACTAGATGATATCTAAGGTCCCTTCCAACCCAAACTAGTCTGTGATTCTAGGACTCTGTGAATAGAGAAACAGATCTATAAACATTTCCTCATATGTATGGATAATAAATCACGAATTAAAATAATTATGTGATCTTTATTATCTATGTGTATATACCTGTGATTTTTATATATCTGTTTACTCACTTATTTAATAGGCAAAATCCTATGTGGTCTGTCTTTGATTTATGAACTCCTCCCCTCTCTAGATCCTGCATGTGTACAAATGGGTATACTGGTTCCTTTTCTATTTTAAAGTTTCATCCCCCTAAAATCTGCTGACATGACTGCATATTGGCCTTTCTTAACTGGCTCTGTTGTTGTTGCCTGGATGAGGAAAGCCATGAATTAAAATGGTTAAGTCTAGAGTATTTTGGCACAACTGGGTTAAGTAGATTTATGCTGGCTGGGTGAGGCTCGCATGTGGCAACAGGCACATTATAGTTTCAGGCCACCTCAGTCTCTCTCCCCTTCTGTCCCCAAAAGCAATACGACTCACTGCAGTCTTAACAATTTGTCCAAGATCAGCTGTAGAGGCAAGAATGGAATTCAGATCTGCTGGGATACTGAGCCATAGTATATTCCAGACTCAGCCAAACTTCCAAGTCCTTGCTGAGAGCAGTGCACACTCTGAATGCAGAGACTTTCTGGATGGCTACGATTAGTCCATCTTCCTTTTTCCTGGGTTGCATGAGTTCTGCAGCAAACGGCTTTAGCCACACTTTATGAACACCTGGACCCATCCAAAGCCAGAAAGAACTAAGCAAAACAGACATCATAATGTCCTCTCCTGAGCACTGAGAGGAACTTCTTTTAAGCAATGGTCTGTGTTTCGCCAGAAACTATTAGTGTTTTGAGTTAACTGGCGGAGACCAGAATTTACCAGCAGATGAAATGGATATACAGTCAGCCTTGGTTACACTACCATCCCATGAACCAGAACCACAAAAGTGTTCAGGTCTTAGAAGAAACATGTTGCAATCAGGCATGAATTTATGGAGGGAGCTAAGGAGATATTCTTCTTTGTATCCTTTTCAACAGCCCAGCACAGCATATCCGTCATGCCAGAAGGAGAAATGGCAGCCACAATTTCCTGCATGGCCACAAGCACCTTGGCACCTTTGGCACTCGTCAGACTCTGAGATGCCTTTAACTGATAAGTGCTACGTGAGAATCTTCATGAAGGTTAATCTTACTGTTTTAGCTAAGTACTGACCGTCCAGTTTCAGCAAGGTCATAGGTTGTGGCAGGGATCTTTGGTCAGGAGCTCAGCACTATATAGCTGAACTATGTTATGCTGGCCTATAGACATGATGGACCCAATGCTCTCTGAGACCACGGTATCCATCTTTTGGAGCAGGGATGCTCCCATCTGGACAGGATCTCAGAACTTGTGTGTCTCTACACCTAGTTATGTGGGCTTCCCTTTACTCTTTCAGTGGATCCACCCTAACACACTTCAGACTTAATCGTTGAAGACCATGCTCTACGCCAGGAATGTCTGCTATTTGTTTCGCCAAATCATAGAATCCTAGAGTGGTTTAGGTTGGAAGGGACCTTAAAGCTTATCTAGTTCCAACCCCCTGTGACAGGCAGGGACACCTTCCTCTAGACCACGTTGTTCAAAGCCCTGTCCGGCCTGGCCTTGAGCACTGTCAGCGATGGGGCAGCCACAGCTTCTCTGGGCAAACCTGTGCAAGGGCCTCACCACCCTCACAGGGAAGAACTTCTTCCTAATATCTTATCTAAGTCACCCCTCTGTCAGTTTAAAGCCATTCCCCCTTGTCCTGTCCCTACCTGCCCTTGTCAAAAGCCCCTCTCCAGCTTTCTTGTTGGCCACTTTAGGCCCTGGAAGTTGCTCAAAGGTCACCCTGGAGCCTTGTCTTCTCCAGGCTGAACAAGCCCAGCTCTCTCAGACTGTCTCCCTAGCAGAGGTGTTGCAGTCCTCTCAGCAGCTTCATGGCTTCCTCTGGACTTGCTCCAACAGCTCCACATCCCTTTTCTGTTGAGGGCACCAGAGCTGGATGCAGAACTGCAAGGGGGGTCTCATCAGTGTGGAGTAGAGGAGGAGAATCCCCTTCTTTGACCTGCTGGTCATGCTGCTGGTGATGCAGCACAGGATATGGTTGGTTTCTGAGGTACGAGCATACTGTGCTTCAGCCTGATTGGGGAGGGCTCACAGCTGGAAACCCCAGATTGATTTTTGAGGAAAGGGAGATTCTAAGCTAGGGGAGGAAGAAGCTGAGTTCTAAGTCATTATACCTTATCCTACTACATGACTATCTCCTAAAAAAAGTAAACCAAATCCCAGAGGTGCAACTGTCTGGTAGGAAATGAGGGCTGGTTTTCTCTATTTTGGTCCTTTAATTCCTTTTTAATTGTGCACATCTTTGAAACACCAGATTTCAGTCAGAATGGAAACCTATTTCTGCAGTATCCCCTTGTTCCCATGAAACAAACCTCACTGTAGACATAATTACTTATCCATCCATCATTGTCACAATGAACACTGCACACATGTGCACACTCGGATGTGCAGAACTCTGCACCGTAGTTCAGTCATTTTCTGCAACAGTTACTGAGACTATTCATTAGTTAATGGTCTCTGCCTTGAAGTAATGATACATTATTTAGAAACAGCTTCTCTCTATTTTTACTATTTACCTGGCTGTAAGCCCACCCCAGTCATTTATAATGAAAAAAGTTATTTGAAGAGATGAGATGTTTATACAGATGGCAAGAAGATTCCCAAATCATAGTAGTAAATACTCAAGTCTTTTGGATGAGATTTAAACCCTCACACTCCAGGATATCTGCCAACTGTAATTGATGGAGTCAAAAGGAGAGCAGGGGGAATATTTCTTTGTCTTGGTGGATGAAGTAGAAAAGGAGATGGCAGGAAAAAGTGATTAATTCTCACTTTACCTGAAATAATTTTTTATTTTATTTTTTAATTTTTTTTTTTGGCAAACTCATCCTAGGTTAAAAAAAAATATACTGGAAAAAGATGAAATGAATAGGAAACAAGACATCTCCTTAAGCACTCAAGATAGTCAACACTTCAACTTTGCATTTGAGGAAGGAAAAAGGCACATAGCCACTAACCATCAAAAAATTTTGCTTAAAATTTGACAAGAAAAATGCATTGTTTTGCCTTTCCTTAATACTTTATTATTTTTTCATCCTTTTAAAAGTATTTTTATCCTTTTTCTCTACAGCTTAAATGATCATCTCCATTTGACAAAAGCATGAAATTTATTTATATTCTTTTAAAAATGTCTTCCTTGGTAGAGATAGTATTCTCACAAAACTGATCAGATTTTGGTCAAAATGAGTACTTCCTCCACAGGCAAACAATCTCCTCACTCTTCAGTACAGCTTCACGCAGCTTTTTACCAGAACAGCTGGCTGGCGATAAAGAAAGAGAATGCTGAATAGTCATTTGAGATGTTACTAAGCTCTTGTCTTCTCATACATGAGCATTGTTTTTCTTTGCTTGAAAACCGTAAGCACATTAAAATGTTTTCATTGGCCCATCTGTTAGTAGAAAAGACTTTGTGAGATCCATGTGAACTTCCATTGATATATGGTGCTCTATTAACTATCCAAGCCATGTTGATAATTTATTATTCATTGTTTAGATTTATAATACTGTTAATAGAATAAATATTTATTATAAAAGACCCTGTTGTCTAAGGCACTGTTGTAAAGCAAGCAGCAAACAGCTTGAGTGAAAGACCACCCTTCTTTCAAAAACTCTCCCTAACTGCGGTTGAATTCCCGGTCTCCATCTCCTGATGGTTTGAAGAACATTACTACAAGAGATCGACAGAGTGATTTACAGTTAAAAACAGTCTTTTTTCTTTTATTTATTTTTTTAAAGTGACACTGGGTTAAAAAAAAGAGAAAATGTAGTAAAAAATTCTCACTAGTCATTCTTTTAGAAATCTCTGACTTGTTATTTCTATTTTTTGAAATGGATTTGCCTCCTTAAGGAAACGAAGTCTCCATAAATTCCCATATTCATAGGACCAAAACTGCAACATCACCAGAAGAGCTCTTACCTCCTGCCCTGATGGCAAGAAGAGCGAAGACCTGACGATCATGTGTGGAAAACCATATCAATCAATTCTGTCTCTACCCATATTAGGTCAATGTGGAGGCTAGTGTCCTCATGAGTGTTGGAAAGCCTATCCATCCACATGCCAAGGATGGATTTCTTTCACATTTGCAAAATTTACTTTCGATAGAGCTGTTTTGGATTCAGAAGCACAGAACTTAACCAGAGGCTAAGCATCACTGTCCCAGAGTGAACACTCTCATGCAGTGACCCATGTCTGCTTTCAGTTTTTTTTAAATGATTATTTATTTTTAATGCGACCTGCTTATTTTATGGGCCTGGTTGAAAGTTTATTGGTGTTAGCAGGAAATTTCTCAGTGGCAGTTGTGTTTTCATGCTCAGACTGTAGAAAGCTTATAGATCATTCATGTGTTATTTGTTGTAACCTTGCAGGGTGGGCGTTAGACCAGCTGGGCTGCTGGAAACTGCTGACAAGGATGCAGTAGTTTGGGACTTTCATGGGGTAAATCAGCCTTTTTAGACACCAAAGTGCCAAGAGGCTTTTAATTTCTCCTCTCTGTGACTACAGTCCTCCCCACCTCGTTCTATTGTTTATTAGGAAAATCCTGGTATCATTCTTTCTAGTATTTAAAGAAAATGAGAGAACTGGTTCCAGATTTGTGCTTTCATAACTGGTTCTTGTTAGAGTCACCACGACAGGTTGGGAACAGAGCCCAGAGTTGGTGGGTGGAGAGATTCTGGCCAAGCAGTGCTGGCTGGCTCTTGGGGTGTGCTACGCAGGAGCTTGAGACTTTTCAGAAGCATTTGGGTTTTTCCCCTCAGCCCTGTGATCTCTTGTCCTTTGGCTTTATTTTTAGCCTGACTTCATCTGGTGTTGGTCTCTCCATCTACACCAAGCTCCCAGGAGCACGGCCTGCCTCCAAACCACATCTCTGCCTGGGCACAAGTGATGAACTACGGTGCAGAAATTGTAAAGTTTCTGTACATCTTGTGAGACTTGAATGAATCACTGGGGAGCAGTGAGCTAAAGAAGAACTTAGGGACACCACCTCCCAAACATCTCCCAGTGATACAGAATCATATAGTCATAGAATTGTAGAATCATAGAATCATGGAATCATGGAATGGTTTGGGTTGAAAGAGACTTTTAAAGGTCATATAGTTCAACAAGCCTGCAGTCAACAGAGACATCTTCAGCTGGACCAGGTTGCTCAAAGTCCTGTCCAGCCTGAGCTTGAATGTTCCCAGGGATGTGGCATCTACCACCTCTCTGAGCAACCTGTGCCAGTGCCTCACCATTCTCCTTGTAAAAAAATTTTTCCTTCTATCTAATCTGAATCTATCATCTTTTAGTTTAAAACTATTACCCCTTGTCCTATTACTGCAGGCCCTACTAAAAGTCTGTCCCCATCTTTCTTATAAGCACCCTTTAAGTATGGAAAAGGTGTACCTAGCTCTCTGCCATCCCTCCTCATCACTATGCCTTCTCCATACCCTCCACTTCTCAAAATACCTTATCTTTCCTGCATACTGCCCTGGCTTACCTTCCTGCACATCTACCTACACAATCCCTTGAATCTGTGGTATACTGGCAACTGTTATCCACATCTCCATGTCCCTGTGCAATCCCTACATCAACATTATGGCTAACAGCTGGATGGTGGCTAAGGAAACAGAGCAGACGCTGATCAGACCAGGGCTATGTGAACTGCTATTACTTGGCATCACCCTTTGCAACCCGTCTCATCCCCAGGCACAGGCATGCCTGCAGGAGGCATGCAAAGTCATCTGCCAAAATGCTGATGCTTTAAGATGTTGCTTTAAACCAGATGGTTTCTTGTCTTTGTGTTGGAAGCTATTTCCTTCCTACCCAAAGGCAGATCAGAGCAAATTCACCAAAAGCATTCTGAAATATATATAGATATACATACATATTATACACACTTATATGCATGTACCTGGCTAGACAGGAGAATATCCAGATTCAGTGTATTTAGAGATGGGAACAAAGTCAAGCCTCAGTCCAGGCAGCCATGAAATATGGAAGCTATAATGTGGATATAGGTTCAGCCATGGGAAAGTGTCTAGATTTTTCCCTGAGATCTTTAGCAACTCACATGCCTGTCTTATTAAACACTGCTTTTGATTTAAGGATTTGGTGAGTCCTTTGAACTAATTTTCTGATTTTCTCTGCATATACACATTATTTACATTTTTTTGGCTCAGACATTTTTACGTTAAACCCACAAATGTTCCACTCCTGTGGTATTTGAGGTTGCTAGTCTTCAAATAGCCCTTGTTCACATCCCTACCTAGGTTTACCTATATTCGCCTTCTGTTGATGGAGTCTTCAGCTAAACCATCACATTTTCAAGGTTTTCCCACAACCATGGAATAAGAAGTAGCTACCTTTTTTTGCCTGTTTTTTTTTAATTTTTTGTTGGCTTTTTAAAAAAATTATTTGATTAATATTTTTAAATTCAGTGCGATATTTTTAAGTAGTTGCAGGAATCCAGAAGCTGGAACTATTGGGAAGAGAGAAAAAAAAAAAAGGGAAAATGAGAGACTTGCAGTAATAAATTGGCAGTTATGAAAAAGCAGGCCTGTGGTTTGCTATTTATACTTGCGTCTGATCTGTTTGGCTCTTGCCTGAGCTGGATCATTGAGGGGATTATTGCTTTATTTATAATGCACCAAACATATCGTTGGTATGAAAATTATCATTGTACAGATGTGTTCCTTGGGTTGCATCTTGCACAACACATACCTCATAGTAAATCAGAAACAGCTTCAAGAAAGGAAGCAAAACTGGAGTCTATCTTTGTGCCCACTGTATATATTTCTATCAGGCTATGAGATTTGTTTGACTTCCTATGATTGAGTACTGAGCTAATGTTGATATTAGCAGCTAATGCAAATGAAATATTGCCAGAGCTGCTGCCAATTTGCATTCAGCCAAGGCTGATGGATTGTTTTTGGGGTGGGATTCGCCTCAGCTAATTTTACAGTTCAGTATTTGAGTTAGTCAAGCCCAGACTTGGTAAAGGACTTGCACTCCTTTCAGTCATACAAAGCAATACAAAGCACAGAGCAGAAGATCCCTACTCAGTTATTCTCCTGCCCTTTATCTCTCCATTATTTTTTCATTAAATTCTGGTGTTTAGTTGAACTCTAAGAAGTCAGTTTTTTAGCATCTTTTCATGGGTGAGAAGATGATCAAAGGGAAGAGGGTTAAAAAAAAAGATGGAATTGCATTGAAATCGCATGCCTGTTCTCCAGAAACAAGGGACCTTCTGTGCAGCATAGTAACAAGTTTTCTGAGTACATTTTTGATGGTGAAGGCCTTATCTTTACCAGAAAGCTCTGATGAGTTGGTTTGTTGGTTTTTTGTTTTGTTTTTTTTTTTCCTTTTTAATCAAGTGACTACATGAAGAGATCTATTTTACAGTGAAAATATAGATACTTATACTCTCAAATCATCTTTGAAAATGCCTCATTATTGCAGAAATCAAAAGCATTTTCATGAGGTGATTTACTATCTCTCATTACTAACTCCTCTTCTTGAGGATGGCACTGGGAGCAAATCTTTCTGCAGCGAAACTCTAGTTTCCATTAAGACAAAATATTTTGCAGAAACTTCAGGGGTTTTTAAGCTTTTAAAGGGAAACAATCTTTTCACAAACTTTTTTCTAAAACTCCTTAATTTTTCCTTCGGTTTTGAAGTATTTTATGAAATGTCATTCATACTACTTCACTACTGCTGGATGAAATGCTGCATTTATTGTTTAAAAAAGAAATCAAGGACAGCTGCTTCTCAGCACTCAATAAAAGTTCTTATCTTTTCTGGATCAAAGTGTTTTCTGTCTATGTTTAAATAGGGCCGTATGATACTTTTGCTGTTTTGTGGGAAACCTCAAAATCTTGTTTTCTTTTGGAACAAAGAATATTTTTGTAGATGTGAATTTCCCATAAAATGGAAATATTGAGTTTTGACCAGTTGGATTTGAAATCTTGTCTACCTGTCTCTATTCACTGAGCTGCACGTATCAAGAAATCTACTGACTTTTCCAGCAACATAACTTTAGTGTTATACTTTGCCAGTACTTTAATTTGTATCTCTTCTTTATCCATTTTACACTAGTTTTTCTGTATAACAAATCCAATGCTCTTTTTCCCAACATTAACCCTAGTCCTATAAAATTTATATTACAGAGAGGAGCAAAAGCAGAAATGATGAAAAAAAAATCAAGATTTGATCTGTCAGAATTTCTATGGAAATCAGGTTCAGTAGTTTTGCAGACTCTAACATTTTAACAGGTAAATATACTTCACTTCCATTAAGAAGTTATCAGTGACCTGTTTGGTCAAATACAATGTAATCATTCTTTAACATTAAAAAATAAAATTGTGTAGACGTGTGCATTCAGACCAATCTTATAAAAGAAGCTGGTGAAGTGGCAGGGGAAACTAGTTTAATACAAAAGGTTTACTATCTGTCATTTGAAGGTATGTCTCCTGCTATATTTATTGCTTTACAGCTGTTGAGACATAGCATAGCATTTATCTTATCTAAATTTAGCCACCAAAATGTTAGGCAGCTGGAATCTCAGCTATTTGACGGATTAGCTTAGACAAATTTTGTGTTATATATGCTTCAGATAAGCAAAATTTCCCTATGATTCCTAATCATAACGTAGGATCTGAAGTTTCAGAAGTCTATTCAGAATATGCAAAAGAAGGAATGAAATTAGCATGGCAGAAAATTCATTAGAACTGTATTCAAATAATCTAATGATCTATAAAATAAGTTTGTTTCATCGCATTAAAAGCTAAAACACTGGTGTCATTTCCCACTGTCTCTCCCAGACTGGCAACAAAAAGTGTCCATATTTTCCCCATCCCAAATCTGCCAAAGGAATAAGTGAGCAAATAAACAAAATTCACTCACCTTTCCACATATCAGCAGAAAATAAATCCATTGATCAAAACCCAAAGAAGCTGAGGAACTGAAGTTGTGCAAAGCCTCTTCATTGGCAGCTGTTGGAGAGGTTCTGAAAATACTAGCTTCGACTGGAAATGCTGATGATATTTAATTAAACTGCAATGTGCACATTGTTAATGACAGTAAATTAGCAAAGATCTATTTTTTTTTCCGAGGTTCTGGGCCAGGGCATCTCCCAGTATTATTGTAGGTTGGGGGATGAAGGGATTGAGGGCAGCTCTGAGGATAAGATTTTTGGGGTGTTGGATGATGGGAAGGTCATCATGACCCTGCAATCTGTGTTTGCAGACCAGAAAGTAACTGTGCCTTGGGCTGCATGACCAGCACCATGACCAGCAGGTGGTAGGAGAGAATTCCCCTTCTACTCTGCCCTGGTGAGACATTCTGTAGTCCTGCGTCCAGCTCAAGGGCCCCAACATAAGAAGGACGTGGAGCTGTTGGAGTGAGTCCAGAGGAGGCCATGAAGGTGCCCCGAGAGCTGGAGCACCTCTGCTATGGAGGCACTTCGAGACATCTGGGCTTGTTCAGCCTGGAGAAGAGAAGGCTCCAGGGGGACTTTTGAGCTGCCTTCCAATACTTAAAGGGGCCAACAAGAAAGCTGGAGAGGGGCTTTTAACAAGGGTGGGTAGGGATAGGACAAGGGGGAATGGCTTTAAACTGACAGAGGGGAGACTTAGGTAAGATTAAGGAAGAAGTGCTTCCCTGTGAGGGTGGTGAGGCCTAGGCACAGGTTGCCCAGAGAAGCTGTGGCTGCCCCATCCCTGGCAGTGTTCAAGGCCAGGTTGAACGGGGTTTTGAGCAATGTGGTCTAGAGGAAGGTGTCCCTGCCTGTGGCAGGGGGGTGGAACAGGATAAGCCTTAAGGTCCCTTTCAACCCAAACCATTCTATGATTCTATGATTATATTGCAATTCTATGCTTGAAAGTTTATCATAGAGCCAACACTGAAACTGCAGAAGAGAAGCTATAAACTTTTACTGTCCTGTGTAAGTGTCTCTAATGCAAATGTGAACCAAAGACTAGGTAGCTGCAAGTGCTTTGCTGTGAAGATTCTTTGAACTTTTCATATCAAGACTTTGTAACCAGTCAAGAAGGTGCTCAAGCATCAGTATCTGGGATTCAGGTGTTACAGCTATCACACCGTATGGAAGTATTTGATGCCTCATCAAGTAAGAAGATCTCTAAAAATTATCTTAAGGTCCTTTCCAACCCTAACTATTCTATGATTCTATAAAGTGGCGTTAGGATAAGCACAGTGGTCTCACTATAAATACTGCTTTACTGGGTAGCATCTAAATTTTTAATGTGTCTTAACCTTTTTCTCCCACTCCTATCAAAACAGATTAGGCACTACATTATGTTTAAGTGTGAGGGTCATAACATTTCCATACTGTCTTACCTCTGGGACAGCCCCAGTTCTGAGAACTTTGTATTGTCATCTGGTGTAATGATCAATAAGTAAAGCTTTCTTGCTTTCTCCCTGTTCTTATGAGAACATAAATTCTTGTATTATCTATGTTTTTCATCTTTACAATGAAAAATACCCCAACTTTTAATTAAAATAGGTGATGCCTCTTCTTCATAGATAAGAAAATTGAGTCCCCTGTCCATTAGTTTATTATGTTTACAGAAAATGAAAATAGAGGAAATTCTTCACCCATTAAGTCTACCCTTAATGAATTCTGGGTAGACATTATGAAATGCAAAAGTCTCTCCCCTCTCCCCATTCCCTTATGAACAGCGCAGTCTACTTGAAAATTAACATAAGCTCTCAGAGCTTGAGCAACAACTTTTTACCAACCATAATTTCTGAGCTCTGTTTCCATCCTCTTCCTTCCTCTTCAACCCATTATTATTTTTAGGGTTTGTGTTAAGCATGTCAGTAGCATCCTGAACAAGGTGGCATTGCTACCTGTGCATGTGTCATCGGACCCTACAATCCCAAAGTGTAGGTATCTGAGTAGGTGGGTGTCTGAGGGACCCTGAGGAAAAGAAGACAGGGTGGGTTCAAAATGAAAGCAGAGACTGGTCCCCTCTTCTTTGCAGGTTTGTTTCCCAAACCAGGGGTTTTACCCCAAGTTTGCTGTTTATCAGAGGCCAATCTTAGTGAACAGCCATCTACTTCTCTCCTTGACCTGAAACTCCACAGAGCCTTGTTTCTTCAAACTTCAGACTGGATTAAGGAGTGGGTAATCCTTCAGGTTCAAACAACTTTGTGAAGAGCAACAGGAGCAGAGCATCACCACATGATCTACATGGTGGTGTCAGCTATTCCGCATCCTAAGGTAAAGGACATGAAGCCAGCTTCCACTTGTAAACAGTTCATTATGTTATTTACATCTCAGGGCTTCTTTTTCCTGCTGGTTTCTCCCTCCTACACTCCAAGACTAGATAATTACGTTTATCACGGGCAAAGTATGCAGTCAGGAGGTTCCAGATCTCATCAGCTGTCTACTTTTAAGCCTTCAGAACTGACATACAATTTTAAGATTCAGTCTGGCTTACCCTTGGCCTTTATAACTTTGCATAACCTGTGTCTGGGAGGCAGAAAGAAGCAGGAGAAGGGATGAAGTAGCCCAGTGAAGAGGAATCCAGGCTAACAGGAGAAATGGAATCATAAAATCATTCAGGTTGGATTAGACCTTTAAGACCATCAAGTTTGACTGTTAACCCATCGCTGCCACCACTATACTAAACCCACTATTAAAGCACATCCAAAAGTGCCACATCTACATGTCTTTAAAATGCCTCTAGGGATGGTGACTCAACCACTTCCCTCAGCAGCCTGCTCCAACGCTTGATAAACCTTTCCATGAAGAAATTTTTCCTAATATTTTCCCCTGGTACAAGTTGAGGCTGTTTCCTTTTGTCCTATCACTTGTTTTCTGGGAGAAGAGACTGACTCCCACCTCAGTCCAACCTCCTTTCAGGTAGCTGTAGAGAATGATAAGGTCCCCTCTGAATCTCCTTTTCTCCAGGCTAAACTCCCCCAGTTCCCTCAACCATTCCTCATCAAACTTGTGCTCTAGACTTTTCACCAGCTTCATTACCCTTCTCTGGACCTGCTCCAGCACCTTAATATCTTTGTTGTAGTGAATGGCCCAAAATTGAGCACAGAATTTGAGGTACAGCCTTGCCAGTGCCTAGTACAGGGGGATGATTGTTATCCTAGTACTGCTGGTCGCACTATTGTCTGCAGAGTTTTTTCTCTCATATATTCTCACTTCTATTTTCAACTGAAGTTGCACAGGTTTATTTTCCCCCTACTTAAATATGTTATCCCAGAGTGAATATGATTGTCACTGATAGGCTTGGGCTTGGCCAGCCGTGGGTCTGTCTTGGAGCTGGCTGGCACTTGCTCTGTCAGACATGGGGGAAGCTTCTAGCAGCTTCTCACAGAAGCCACCAGCATAGCCTCCCACAACCAAACCTTTGCCATGCAAACTCAATAAATCATGATAAATTCAATAGTATCCAAAAACTATTGCAACGTATAAGGTGGTAAAACAGAGCCATTTATACCACCATTGGCAACCTTGTGCATGTATGAACTAACACGTTGCTGTTCTCCTCTGGGAGATGGATTATCCAGCAGATTGCAGTTGTCACTGCTACATCCTTCTGGCTTTACATCACGGTAAAGAGGTTTGTGCCTTATGGCAGTGTCAGTCCTGCTAGAGCTGCCTAGAGTTTTCTAGCATTTGCTTTTACAGTGCAGAATGTCCCTGCTCTATCGAAAGGGGCTTATGAGCTTCTCTGAGCACAGCTGATGCAATGGAAATAATGTGTCTTACAAAACCTAACTGCCTCTTAAATAAACACTCACTAGTGTTATAGTAGCTCCCATCAGAGGCACATTTCCAAAAACTGCTAAAGAAAACATTGAAGAACAAGAGAGCAGGAAACATACTGGAAAAATTGCCTTGAGATAAATACTGGTAGTTTATTTTTCTACTTTATTTTAATGATGTAATAGTTGGGGATATTACACAGATGAAATTGCATTGGCTAACTGGGTTTGCATCTTACCTCACTATTTTATCTTCTAGGAATTCCTTCCATTGGATTCTGAGGAATTTATACTATGCTAAGTGCTTTCTTGGTATGGAAAAGAGTAATTCTGGTGGAGAAGTGTTCTGTAAACATGCATTGGCTATTGGAATAAAGTTATGGTGGGCGCACAAGCTAGGTGATTTTCTGTTGGCTGTGCAATATGCCTAGCACATCTAAAATTCTTCTGTGTACAAACGTGTGTTTCTCAGTGCTTTGGACTATTTGAGATGACAAGCATAAACCCAGGGACATTTCACATGCAGCGGTTAACAGCAGAAAGCAGAATAAATGAAGGCAATACCCCTGAACACTAAGTGCTTTCTGAGGGGAGGGGATCAGGATTTCAATATAGCCCACATTTTCTGCTCTGCAAAAGCATTCTCTGTGCATTGGAGCATCTAAAAATTGTTAGCAATTGCTAAGCTCCCTTATTAATTCATGAAGAAAAATCGGCGCCTCTAAGAAGTGATTCACCCCATCTTAAAAACAAAATGTAAGGGAGCACAGTCACATAGTAAGCCAAGCCATCCAGCTGGCTTGGGATGTTGACTAATTGCTGCTCTGAGACACCTGCTTATCCAGAGCAACAGTCTGTCTTTCACAATAATTTTTTCTGCACATATTTTGATTTTACTTCTTAGAGGAAGCTGCCTTTCTCCAGCTGTTTACTGACTCTGTATGCTTTTGGACTTCGCTGCCTCCTAATATTCTTCCTTTTCTTTGCAGACTTTAGTGCCAGATTCTCAGTGCTAAAGACCTGGGGTGTCTTTTCTGGGAATGTGATATCTTTGAGTCACTGACCTGAGGGACTCTGTCACAACACTAGAAGCTGCTACAAGATGGGTAAATGAATGCAGCTAGCTGCAAAACATAGTTGTACCTGTTATTTTCATGATTGCCAGGGGTAGGATTCATCTCTCTTGAAAATTAAACATTTAGCTTATGCAAGCTGTGTAGGCTGCTTAGAGAAGCAGAGCACTCTAAGGGAGTGAATCACCCAGATGAGACACTTCAGTCAACACAAGTGTCACGTTTGAGCCACCTTTGTTGACACTGCTCACGTGGATACAAATTATAACAAGATAGTGGCAGATAAAATACCTGAAATTTATTGTATACACATACCCACTCCAGTCCAGGAAGTCACTTGAATGTGTTTTGGGGATATATATTTCTTTTCATGGAATCATAGAATGGTTTGGGTTGAAAGGGACCTTAAGGCTTATTCAGTTCCAACCTCCTGCCACAGGCAGGGACTCCTTCCTTTAGACCATGTTGCTTCAAGCCCCATCCAGCCTGGCCTTGAACACTGCCAGGGATGGGGCAGCCACAGCTTCTCTGGGCAACCTGT
>WYDI02028578.1:0-16583 GCA_009867235.2 Psittacus erithacus
TCCTCCTAGCCTTTTTAAGGTCCTCCTCTGTATCCTGGGGAATTGATGAAAAGACAATCTGAGCTCCAGAGCCCCTAACCACCTCTCACAGGGCTTTGTAGTCCTTCTTAATGTTCTCCGGACTACTGCTGTCTATATCACTAGCACTCATGTAGACAGCTAGAAGTGGGTAATAGTCAGTGGGACTTACTAGAGCAGGCAGCCTCTCTGCAACATCCCTGATCTGTGCCCCTGGTGGGCTACTGCTGTCTATATCACTAGCACTCATGTAGACAGCTAGAAGTGGGTAATAGTCAGTGGGACTTACTAGAGCAGGCAGCCTCTCTGCAGCATCCCTGATCTGTGCCCCTGGTAGGCAACGCATCTCCCTTGAGTCTGGGTCAGGTCAACAGATGGATGCCTTTGCTTTCAAAGTAGAATCCTCTACTATTACAACCTGCTACTTTTTCCTGGCAGCACCAGGAGAGATCTTTAGCAGTGCATCAGCCGGTTGTTTCTGGTGTGAGTGCGTTTCCTCACTAACCCCCTGCAGGACAGCAAAGCGGTTCTGGGTGGGGACAACAGATTTAGGGGGAAGCCCCTTCCTTTTAATTGTCTTCTTCCTCCTTTTTTTGTTGTCTTTTTTTGTTGCTGTTTCCCAGCTTCCTGGGTTAGCAGCCTCCTTCTTCCTGCCATGAGCTAAGGTGGACGCTTGAGGCCCCTGCACAGTTTGGGCCTGGAGCAGCTTCCCTGACATCTTTCAGCCTATTGACAGCATCCCACAGCTCAGCCACCTGCTGCAAGAGGACCTCCACCAGGAAGCACAGAGTGCAGCCCTGCCCATTGTGCACCGTCCCCTGAGAAGACCAGTGCAGGCATTCTTACACTCCGAACTCTGCACTGCATCCTCCCCTCTCATTGGCTCTGTCTGAGCGCCTACACTGGCCACTGCCTGGGCAGCCAGAGCAAAGCTTCCAGACCGTGCCCTGGCCATATGGCAAGTGCTCACCATCCCTATCGCCTGCCCACGTGTACTGCGCGAGCTAGTACAAATTAATGGGTCTGAGGTACTTAAGATGAGCAAAAGATTTATATTGCTGTAATCTGTTTAAGATGATGTAAAGGTTTAGCATTGATTATGATACTTATGTATCTGAAAGCTTTAGTTTGCTTTCACTGCAAAAACCCTTCCAAGACATGGTTTGGAAGGACTACAGGTAAAGAGGGAAAAGGGGGATATCAGAAGTGTTGAAGAATAGTTAAGAAGTGAAGGTGCCTATCTTGCCTCAAGCCATGCACTTGAAAGACTATACAAGTATAGGTCTAGAAATTCATAATTATCCCGGACAACTATGAAGATGCTAGCCAATCTAGTCTATTAAATATCTCCCAGGTGTGTTCATGGGAAATTACTGCTGATATTATTAGGCAGTTGATAGATTTGTTATTTTGGAACCATGGAAGTTGGTTGACTCTTTAAAAAGTAGAATGAATTTTTAATTTCTGGGCTAAATATATTGATTTTGGCCAAGTTTGTTTAAACAAAAACATAAACAGAAGAGGAGAGTTGAGTGCATTCAGCACCTCCCAATTTCCACTCAGCTGTGATAGGATAAGTGCCCCTTGCATGGTTCCTAGGAACTGCTATGGTTACGTAATTATAGGTTACATTATCATGCATATGTAAAAGGTGGGGGCGGGGGGCATAAATAAGGTATTTAACCCTGTCATGCTCCCTCATATTCAAATGCTTAACTGAAGAATCCTAAACTTGTTTTCCTTTATATGTCCGTCTTGCTTCCCTGAAAAAATGGTAATTTTACTATTGTTTTGGAAAGGTACACAACAATAGCTTCAATGCTTTGCATTTAATAAGCAAGAAAGCATTTAAAGATTTAAGATTTGTTAAAGTTTTAATTTTTGCTTTCTTTCCAAAGCAATGTGAACTTTTCAGTCTACATGCTAAAGACAGAAGTTCCACAAAGACAAAACGGACAATGTTTCTTTAGCAGACAATTTGTCACATAGCCTTTAAGTTTTACTAGCCCGGAGAGATATCCGACAACTAAATAGTGAAAGGAAAGTGAATGATTAGCTGGCAGACCTGCAGGCTACTGGAAGATAGTTTTAGTAGCCTGTCATGAAAATCTGTGGCCTCAGGCTGCAGGGCTACTTTTTATTTCCAAGCCTGTTATTGATTTTGGTATGAAGAAAATAATTTGGTATTGTTGCTTAAGGTGTCACTAAGAAGGGAAAAAAAAATATCCTGGGAAAAAAAAAAAACAACCACATGTTTCATTTGCTAACAGTTTTTACTTCAAATTTACCTTTTTATTACAACAGGGATTGAGCTGGTAGATGAAGGGCATTTACTACTTAAAGGTACTACCATCTTTATGAAACATGGCACACTAATCGAAAACACAAGTAAACTGAAAATTAAATTTAAAAGCCTATAATTTAGTATCTTCCTTGCCAGGAATGATGACTTTCATTTACGGAGGGAATCCAGAGCTGCTCAGGGTCAGTCTGATGTGTGCCATTTTCAGGCCTATCGTGGAGGCTGATGGAGCTGATTAATTTCTTGGAACTCAGCTTTGTCTTCTCCAGCTCACTGAACAACTTCATTTCAGCTGATGAGTTCAAACAGGGGTCAGAGCAATCCTCATTTCTGACAATCCCATGAAATGGGAATTAATTTTATGAGTTAGTACTATTGCATTCAAAACTAAGCAGAAAGCAGCCAGCTAACTTAACCTAAGGAGGGAAAGAAATATTCCATTTACAAAGCCTACTAAGATAGACTGAACTGTTTAAAAATACAGGAAAATATTTACATTAGCCAGAGAAAATGATTAAACAACCCATAGAATCTAATGCCTGAAAACCCATTTAAGGTCCATGTCAGAGCGAATACTTAACTTGTAGCTGTTGCTCTTCATCATAATTTTAAAAACACATTCAGGTGAATTAAAATGAATTAGAGAGGACTGAAAGATGCAGGGCAAGGAGGAGAGCATACCTGCTTTAGAGGTAACAAGATTACAAGCTCTAGTTTTGTTTCAGTGGCTGCTGAGACATAATAAAGCAATGCTGCTCATGTAAGTAGTAATGGCATTTAACATTATGAATATTGATATTCTTTTCAGCAGTATTTCACAATGCAATCTTCATTCTTTCTGATCAAAGATGATTAAATACAAGTAACACTACTAAACGAAAACAATTTTGAAAATCAATATGCAAACAACACCACTTGACCTAACAATATTCACATCTTTCTTATACTACCAGGACTTCTTTTAAAGATTTCTTTTTAACTATTATTTACATGAAATGATCTAGAACTACTCGTACCTTGACATAAGCTAAACTTACAGATTAAAAGCATTTGCTAAGGTTGTTACCTCTGGCATTGTTCTTTCTAGTGCCCTGGTTTGAAAAACCTGCAACACCTGAAACATCTCCTAAACATGTAGATGCTTTTCTCTTTCAGCATGCTGAGGTCTGATTGAAAAGCAGAGATCAGGAACAAGGAGACTACCATATCCTGTGGCAGTGAATGTGAGTTTTCTCAAACAGACAATTAACTATTCCTGATTTCATGTGGAAAAGTTAAAGCACATCCGTAAAAGCGGAGTTATATTCAAGTTCTGTGGTTTCCTATTCATGCATAATCTGTATAACTCAACAACAAACTAGAAGCTGTGGATTTTTTTGCTTTGTCTGTTTTCTGACGAGTGCAATGTTTGACTTTTATCTCAATCAGTTCATAAGCAAAAATTGTTCCCTTGTTCCTTTCTTCAGAGTACAACGCATCTCTGTCTGGAACACATGGTGGAAGTAGACAGCAAAGTCAAATACAGTCAGATTACAAAGGTCATATTGTTGCTACTTTGATGTTTCACCTTTTCTCCAATTTGTAAAAGGCCCTTTTTATTAATTTTTCAACATGGTGGTCCAAAAAACCCACAACAACCAAAACCCATTAATCTGACATTGACTCTCTAGAAGGCTTGAGTCAGAAAGCCTGTCTTGAATGAAATAACCTTGGTCATGGATTTATCTTGTAAGGAAATCATCCATTTCTATGCATGTTCATTAATAAAATAACAAACATATATATGAGAACAGTTGTGATATGAATTTTTTTCACATATGTTACATTTTCTTGTGCCTTTTGAATATTTGTATTGTAATTTCAAAAATTCAAACCACTTACAAGTCTAAACCAGTGAAATGAGATCAGTACAGAGAAATATTATTTCATTATACTTTCTACATCTTTGATATGCAGATTTTCATAGTAATTTCCGTAGGTGATATTCAGACATCAGACTAGTTTTAGCACTGTGAAAATCTTAAACACAAAACATTCAAGTTAGTCATTACTAAACTATACATGGCAGTATATGCAGTAATAACATTTGTTGCATGAGATTACTAGCTGATATCCAAGACTTCATTGAGAATTGGCCAAATACTTTATTCTCCAGAAATCAATATTTATGTAGTCCATAAACATTAAGAAGGTGGCATTTTTATAAACACATAATTTAGTCTGGTTTTTTTTCTGGTTCCTGCGACATATGAAAATAAAGTCAACTTTTCAAGTGGAAAAGAAATTTGGGAAAAAAATAACTGAAGAACTTCAATAAGTCAGGTAATTATTAGATTTTTGTTCACAACAATTTGATCAGATAATAGAATTATACTTCAAAGATCTGCTTTGAAAATCAGATGCTTTATTGAATGTAATAATTTTCCCTCCTGCTTGCACCATCCCCCTTTGGTTTATAATTGGACCTAGCAAAATGTAATATTCTACCAATCAATTTATCTAGTGATTGACTCCAAAAGCAATCAAAAATCCCAACAGTTGTTTACTTATACTCTTTTCATACTGATGTTTTAAATGGTGATAAAATGCATTTGAAAACAGAATAGAAAACCTTGTATTTTAAAGGAAACACCTGAGAAGTGTCAAATCCAAAGATTTACAGTTCAAACCACAGAGAATGTTGATCTACTCTTTCTTATTTGGAGGCTTCTTTGTATATTTTATCTGTATAGGAAAACCATTTGATCACAGGTTTCTTCTAGTTTATTCTAACCATTTAAAAAAAGACCAATCAAAACTTCCTCTGTAAGTCTCCAAAGAATTTCTCTCTGCAAAACACTCAAACCACAAATGTTTAAAAAAAGTAAGTGATACTGAGGTACAAAGGATCAATCTTTTGTGTCTTTTTGCATAATTTTGCAGGCACTAAACAAAAACATTAACTTCCTTTCCAAGCAGTTCATAGCAGGCCTATGCAAGTGTTGGTTTTTAACTCTGCCCCTTTTCTCACCCTTTACTTGCCTGGAAGTCAGGGAGAGGAGTTGGAGCTTTTGATTTTCTGCATGATGTTCTGAGTTGCCCTCTTAAATAGGGTTGACTCATGAAATTGCAAACCTTAGGTTCAAAACATTAATCATTTTGCTGAGAGGAATATAAGAAACATTTCCAAGTGAACTCTTCCAACTTCTATTGTTTTGTATATTGAACGATATAGCAAATCAGTAGCTTAGACCTAGAAGACAAAAGAATAATTTCTGCTGTCACCAATGAGCGCAGCAATTATTGAAGAACAAACTGGAGTACATACAGTTTAGGAATTTTCATTCAATAGCTGATGTTTGACACTAACTCATGTAAATCCTATAAATCTCCTTGTCCAATGAAGCTGAGATCTTGATACAGATCTTATTAGCAGCAGAAGTGAATGATATGATTTTGATTTATAAATGCATCTACATTCTCAGGTGTTTCCCTCAGAATAAATTACTCCATTGTAATTTGCAATGAAAGAAACAAACTGTGAATAACAGCTTAAAATGTCACTATGACAATGAACCCTAGCGACTTAGAAGTGTACTTTTCCGTAAGTTTTCCTTAAGTAGAAACACTTATCATTTAGATAGCAAGACTGTGTGTGGTTGGGCGGGGGGGGGTTGGGGAGTGTGCAAAAAGCTGAGGATGGTTTAGTTCCAGTACAGAAGCCTTGAAGTGCTATGAGTCACAACCCATGGCCTATAAAGATTATACTCTGGGCAAAAAAGATGGTATGCAACTAATTTTTACTTTGAATTGTGCATAGGATCTCCACCAACAAAGATATCATCCCCTTCAGGGGGAAAAAAGAAAAAGAAAACAAAAAATAATGTACTCATTCATTTTGAGCAAGGTATTGCTCAGTCTTCTTCAAACCTCTCCTATTACTGGGTTTACTTGAGTAATTAAGTATCCCATTTGTAACTGCAATTACTAGTTATCAGATTATACCAAATAATGATTAAAAGGTGCACAGAACACTGAAAGTGGGTGTGGAGAGTTGTCTGATCCAGTTCTGCAAGTAGAAACATATTTTGCAAAGTGAAAATCTGTCTTTTCAGATTAATTTTCTTGGCTGTCCTTCCAGCATGTGCAAAACTTTCACACTGCCTTTGCTTTTCCAAGCCACAAGACTTATGTTTTGCTCACAGCTACTCACAGCATCTAACCCCCGCCTCAAAAAGTCTTATTATGATGATTTTACCTTTTGTTTTCCTCAATAAGGGAGGAGGTATGGAAAGATTCTAGCAGTCTTCTGACTCAATATATGAAAGCAGTAAGACTTACTGAAGTCTAAATGAATACATAACTGCAAACACTTCTGCATCAGCTACTTGCCATCTCTCCTTGTAACACAAAAAAAATGGACAATACACATGGGAGCTGTGTGCTATTCATTCCAAGGTCTTCAAATAGTATTCCTTAATTAAGTCCCATGGGATATAGTTCTGAGAACTAGTTTCTACCATTACTGAGTTCTTCTCTATATCAACAGTACATTACATCAATGGCATGGCAAACTATTATAAATTAGGATTTTACACTTATTTTATCATCCCTAATTCAGCCTTTTACAGACAAGACCTCAAATACAGAGTGCCTCACTGTGCTCTGTCCATTTATGCCTAGAAAAGACAAAGCACAGATCGAAGCCGTTATAGTGCTGCTACCCAGCCCTAACAATTCGCTAATCATCTGGCAATCTGACCTGAAGGGACCAGTTTTAGGAAGAATGTAATTTAGTCATTATGTCCATTGAGTTTTAGGTTTATCTCAGTCTCTCGGTAGCTTCACCCCAGGCATTGTCAGTTACACTGTTCTGAACAGTTGCACATGAATTAATATGCAGCCTCTGATGCACCTGGCCTAGACATCGAAAACTGAGACCTGGGACTTGAACTGCTGCTGAAACTCAAGTGATAGCCAACAGAAGATATGAAAATCCTGGGAATAATATCTAGTTTCTCCAGGCAATTAAATTACACCTACGTTCTGCAAAGTCAAGTGGTTGTGAAGATCCCTGATCACATTTAAAGACTCATAATTACTACCAAGGAACACAATAATGACTACTTCTAAGACTCAAGCTCTGTCAACTAAATAAATTAGATTTCTCCTGTATAAGAAATGTCCTTTTTTTATACATATTGATAACTGAATGTGCAAAATAAATGATAACTTTTATCTGAGGTCATCATCTGTAAAACAGATAAAAGCCATTAAAAAAAATAAATCCGTGAATAATTTGCCCATTTCTTCATCTACATGTTTATTTCAGCAAGACACAAAATTAAAGAAATAAAATTAAATCGTTGCAAATTGTTCTAACAATAATAATAAAAATATTGTAAACAATCTTATGTTGCACTTGTAATAAGCTTATTAAAAAAAATAGAAAATAGTAGTTTACATTAGATGAGGTAAAAAACCAGTAAAGCCCAGAATTTTAATTTTTAATTGTGTTCATTGGACATGTGCAATGTATTTTTCACATTCTGAAATATCAGTTACAGTTTATAGTTTTATACAGTTGGCCAGACACATGCATGCTTTTCAGCATTTACTGTAGCCGAGTTATATCTGTGGGCTTTTTTCAGTTTAGTATCATCTGTAAATTGACATCAAAGCTGTCACAGAATCACAGCATAGCTGAGGTTGGAAGGGACCCCTGGAGATCATCTAGTCCAACATCCCTGCTCAGGCAGGGTCATCTAAAGCAGATTCCTATGGCTTCGAATATCTCTAAGGTGGAACACTCTACAACCTCTCTGGACAACCTGTGCCAATATTTCCTATGTTAAGATGGAGTTTTCTGTGTTTCAGTTTGTGTCCACTGCTTCTTGTCCTCTCACCGAGCATCACTGAATAGAGCCTGGTTCCATTCTTTTTGAAGGCTCCCTTCAGGTCTGTATATTCGTTGATGAGATCTCCACTAAGCCTTCTCTTCTCCAGGATGAACACTCCCAACTCTCTCAGCATCTCCTTACATGTGAGATGCTCCAGTGTTTTCATCATCTTAATGGTCTTTTGCTGGTCCCTCTCCAGTGTGTCGATGTCTGTTGTAGCCCAGAATTGGACCCAGCACTCCAGGTTTTGCCTCACCAATGCTGATTAGGAAGGTGGGATTGCCTCTCTTGTCCTACTGGCAAGACTCCTGTTAGTGCAGGAGTGTTGCCAAAAAAGGCAAATGCATCATTTGCCTTTTTTGAGACAAGGGAAAATTGTCAGTTCATGTTTATCTTGGTGCCCACCAGGACCCCCAGGTCTTTTTATGCAAAGCTGCTTTCCAGCCAGTCAGACTGGAGTACATACTAGTGCCTGGGATTGTTCTTCCCCAGGTGCAAGATTTTGTACTTTCCCAAGTTAAACTCTTTAAGAAGTAAATGTAAAAGTGCACACAAAACTCATACTAGCAAAATAAAACAAGTACAAAAGAAAAATGTTGGTTTCCTCAGTTCTCACCCTTTACGTGCATGAAAATGAAGCTGTATATCTAGTATACTGAGTATACCAGACACTCAAAATGGGATAGCCAACACCTTTCCACATCTTGCGTGTGACTGATATTCTTTTATTGATCAGCACTCATCAAGGATTCAGGTTATCTAGGCCCCTTCATGTCCTCTCCTGGAAAGAATCCAAACTTTGTCATTTCCCACGGGATTTAACCATAACAGTGTCAAACCAAGCCACATCTTCAGTGCTCCCTGCCACAGCTTGTCAGCTCCTCACTCTGCATTTGGGAATCTCTTTCTGAAGATTTGTCTTTACATAAATCTGACGATTTTATGCTGGACTTTCTGGAGATGTGGCTGCCTATTCTACTACAGATGTTGAGGTTTAATCCACAGGTTTTGTACTGCTAGTCTTTACATTTCTTTATATACACACAGAAATATATCTTTATATATCCAGATACAGCTATTTATACACACCAATGCAAACATTCCAGATATAAACATCATACAATAAGTGTGTGATATTACACACACAGCTATATGTAAAAAGGCAGATATTTGCAAAAACCTTAATTTTATAGTTGCAGATACATTTGTAGATCTGTATTTATTTATAAAGTGATCTAAAGGCTTATATTTACAGCTAAGTATCCATCTTCAGTTAACTGTAAGATTTTGCATTTAGCTGTATTATGCTGAAGGAGACATCAGCAACACACACATACCTCAGAAAGGAAGTGTAAAATTAATGTGCATCTTATAGTGATGGGCTACCTGCCATTTCAGTTCTTCTCAGAACAGCCAAGCCAGCAGGGACAGAAGCTCGACTGACAGCACTGGAGAGTGGCAGCAGAAAGCTGTAAATTATCACAGGTAAAAAGGAGGCTGTATATCTGCATCGACATCAGTGTGTCTTAGAGCACTGGGAAATATGACAACTGGTTTGTGCTTATCCATTTTGTTTGCTGCATGTCTGATGCAATTATCAGTTGTGCAATTTATATTTTTAAAACTCAGTAAATGTGTTCAGCATGAAATAAATAAATAAATAAATAAATAAATAAATAAATAAATAGAAAGGACCCTCTAGCAGATTCCTCTAGCACAGGCTTTTGTTAGCTATATGCTATGACGACAGATCTTACTTTGCTCATGGTCTGAAATGGTTTTTTGCTCAAAACTTCTGGAGGAAGTAAGGTAGTATTCTTTCATTTTCATGTCATTTTTTATTATTAAATTGAACAAGTAGGAATTGCAAAGCTGAGCAGATGGTTTCAGGGCACCCAAAGTGGCTTGTTTCTTGGACAGAAAGAACTTTAGGCTGCAAGAAGTGTAGCTAATGGTTATCATTTGAGGGGGTTCTCAGCAGTTGACACTGGAAAGATCATTAGTCTTCTACATTTTTTTTAAATGTTGTTTTAAAGTTAAGAATAAATTTGTCAGTCTCTAGTGTAAATCAAATGGAGGTAGCTGTCATAAAATGATGGACAGTACCACTGGAAGTCTTCAGTAAAGTGATACCAAAACAAGACGTTGTGGTATGGACATATACCACCACTATGGGGATGATCAGAGTTCTGGAAGGATAGTGGGAAAAAGACTACACCATTTTTTCCCATGTCAGTACACCTGTTTCAGAGCTGATCGGATTTTTCTGCAGAGTCAGGCTATATTTCTTGGAAAAATACATTTATGATGGAGGTTACAGTGCAAGTCAGAGGTAGGGACACAGGAAGCACAATATCCCCCAGCTGCCATGTCCTTCAGACACCATCTTCCACAGACTCTTCACAGCAGTGTTTTATGAATTAGAAGAAAGAGAAAATAAAGGAAATATTAATTTACTGTAATAGTTCAAAGAAAGAGTGGAAAACATTAAAGCTATTTTATAGTATAATATTTTCCCAGTAGAGGAAAGAAAATATTTTGAAAATTAAAGTCATAATTGAATAGTTAATATACATAAACAGAAGTCTACAAAATCTGTAACAGCTGTTTCAGATAAGATTTGTAACAGCCACTTAGTTTTTCACAAGTGTCATAAAGTCCTCTGGCAGAAGAAACAATTCAACAAGTTAGTAAAACTCACAAAGTGACTATTCCATGTAAGTCACAATAGTATTTTTAAGCACACAAACTTATCTTGCATTTAGGGTGTAGCTCTTACAAATCAAATTACATCCACAAATACTGCTATGGGAATGGAGGGGGGCAAAACAAAACTTGAAGTTTATTAAGACTGAATTTGATGAATACTCACTTTTATTTTCCCTGGTGCTAATATCTTTCAAAAGTGAAGAGTACAGAAGGGAAAAGTCAGCAAGTGACTATCATGGAGAAACAGGGGAGAAACAAGTAGTGACAGTGATTGAATTATGTTGACCATACCAGCAAAACAGCTATCATTGGCACAGGAGACCAGGGACCATCAGCCTGGGACCATCTGGCAGCGATCACTGCAGTGCCTGACGTCAAGCAGGTAATGTTAACTCCACCACTGAAAGGGAGCTATGAACTATGATCAGAGATACAGCCCCATCAATAGACATCTATTTTCCTGCTTTGCCATAAATGTCAGTGTCCATAGACCCCTCAATTATTCAGAGTTCTGCTGAAGGTTAAAGGCTTAGAACCGATTTTATAAGCCAGTCTTGACACATATTTTTTCCCCTGACCACACACATGCACACAAACAAAATGCAGTCAGGGAATGCCACAGTAGATAAGAATCAGTTGTAATTCATTTGTGATAATTAGAGAAAAAATGGGCAGTACTGAAGGTGAAGAATAAGTGACAGACTTTGCTTCTTTGGAAAAGATTCTTTGACAGCAAAAGGCTAAACACATTTGGCTTTTTGTTGCTGTTGGTTTTCCCATTTTCAAAATCAACATTACGATTTTATGATGCACAAAATGGAAAACTTTCAAAAATGTCAGGTTTTGAAAAAGATTACTATGAATAATGTATTTCAATACAGCTTTGTCAAACTGTTCTATAGTACATACATTTGTAATTTCTGAACACTGAATTTACTGGGAAGTGACACTACTGTGCTCATGCTGTTCACACTTGTTTACAAATAGAGGCAGTCAGGCTTTGAGCTTCAAATTCAAGTGTCCAGATACTGACGTGACTTGCCTGAAAGCACTGGCAGGAAAAGTGTGCCATGTTAAAAATTCATAAAGAACACTGCTTTTTATTTCAAGAGTAACAGGAGCAAAAGGTTTTTGCAGTGCCCTGGGAAACAGAAAGTTCAAATATTGTGAAGTTGCAGGAGTAGATCACAGCATACTGTTCACAGTTAAAGCCTACAAGGCAGTTTTTTATAGTGTCTTGGGTGAGACAACTCAAGGAGAGCTGAACCTAAGGAGCCAATTTGCTGAGTTTTG
Organism: Psittacus erithacus; assembly: GCA_009867235.2. Lineage (NCBI taxonomy): Eukaryota > Metazoa > Chordata > Aves > Psittaciformes > Psittacidae > Psittacus > Psittacus erithacus. Next base: position 12,202 of record WYDI02028578.1, read on the forward strand.
TTCAGGCTGTAAATTAAGTAGCTTTTATTATAAGATCATGAGCTGCAAGAACTGCACATTGAACCATGGAAAAAAGTATGTGAATATGTGTATTTCTAGGTTATCTAAATTTATGTTTTTACAACTTCTCTGAAAAGTTTAATAGACCCATAAAGGACTGATACAACAGATTAGATCTTTCAAAATTCTGAGTCTCATCACATATTGATCCTACAGCTGGCTACTTCCCATCCTCATGTGGGAAGTAGCCATGTTCAGATTCCAGGCTAGAAGGAGACAGGTACGCTTAGGTCTTTTAACTGTTTGTGTGCTCAAACTTCCCTTTCAGAAATGCATGCACTCTCTTTGAATTAGATCTAAAAATCTGCTGCCTAAGGTGAAACATTTCTTTAGCCTCCTGTCTTCTTTATCCCAAAGTCTGTACTGACTGTTAACAAAACTGCAATGCATCCCAGTTTTTAAAACTATCTTTAAATTAATATTCAGTAAAACAGCTTTGTATTTTAGACAGTTTCTGAATCAGATCCTTCTAGAAGAGACAAAAAACTAGAAACACTTGTCAAATATGTTATTTCATACCTTTAATTAATATCTATCAAAAGTCTGTCAGATGGCTGACTGAATCCTTTGAGAAAAAATTAGTAAACTAAAACTCAGCAACAAATTATGCAAAGAAGGTCCACCTCAAACATATGCACACAAATAAGAAAGTGCCAAGAGAGCAGCGTTATGGGGAAAGCTCTCATTCTTTTGGTGAGGAAATCAGTGTGACTGGGTGACCATCTGAAATGCCAGTACTTTAATGCACATAACATGGGGTAAAAGCAGGAGCAATTAGAGATCTGTGTGCAGGTGCAGGTTGCAATCATACTGGGGGTTACAGAGATGGGTCAGGAAAGCTCCCATAACTGAAGTACAGCAGAGGATGGATATAGACTCCGTAGAAAGGCAGTCTGGGAAGGAAAGGAGAGGAAGTTGCTCTTTATGTGAAAAAATAGCTGACACACATGGGGCTTTGCCTTGGGATGGATGACAAGACAGTCAAGAGCTTATGGGTTAAAGAGTAGACAAACATGGGTGATGTTGTCATGAGTGTCTGCTATAGGCTGCCTCAACAGGAAGAAGCAGATGAAGCCTTCCAACAACAGCAGGAAGCTTCATATGCCCTTGTCTTCATGGGACACTTTAACTACCTCGATGCCTGCTGGTAGGCCACAAGAAATCCAGGGAATTTGTGGAAAACATTGGTGACAACTTCCTAACACAGGTCAGTGCTTTGGCTACACTGAGCAGGAGATGATAGAGATCAGAAGAAAGGATCGAGGCAAAATGCTGGGTCACGGCTCTGGACTTCAGAGCAGATTCTATCATATTCAGGGACCTGCTTGCAAAAGTCCCACAGAATAGAGCTGTGGGGAGAAGAAGGGTCCAGGAGAGCTCGTTTTTCAGAGATTACATCCAAACCCAAGAATTGTTTACTCTCATGACCAGGATATCAAGCAAAGGTGGCAGAAGGCCTGTACGTATGAACAAGGAACTCTTGACTAAACTCAATTATCCAAAAGAAGCATACAGAATGTGGAAGAAGGGACAGGCAGCCCAGGACTAACGTACAGACACTACATGCTGGGATGAGTCAAAACTCATCTTGAGGTGGACTACGAAATCTCCAGAGGTCACTTCCAACATCAAACACTCTTATTCTGTGATTCAGTAATTCTGTGAAATATTCACAGAAATGTCCATGTCTCCCTACAGTATCTTAGTGAAGTTTTGTCATTTTTTTCTTAACTTCATTCAGCCCTCTTATTCCTCCTCCAACCCGTGTTACAATATGTTTCCAGGTCATCTAGAATGTGTACCTTCTGTACACACATGTGGAGTCCTAAAGCCTCCTACAATTTTCCTACATGCTGACAGCCAGCATCATTAGCACCTGGTGAAATGTCAACACCCTAGTCCTTTCCCAGATGAAATAAACAGCACAGAAAAGATGTGAGAAAGGATGAGACATCTATGAAGAAGCTCACAATCATTCACAATAATTCACAATCATAAGGATGCTTCTAGGAAAGGATATAATGCTGTGATTTGTGAAGTTAATTCTCAATGGCTCAGGCAACATACAAGTCTTCAGAACTCAGTTCTTCCAATCTCAGAACATTTAGCAATAGTGGAACAGAATATTAACAACTTCTATCCTCACTGTACTGTGGCACAGCTGCTCGATATTTTCACAGGTATTATAAGATGTCTAGTATGCTATGTTTTCCTCTTTTTTTTTGTAAGTTTATAAGGGAAGTAGTTGTGGGATTTTACCTAATATCCACTAGCCAGAAATTGAAAAGATTCCGATATGTCAGACCTTGGCATGAAGGCAATCTTTTTGTCATTTCCCATTGATAACTTCTGATAATTATCCATTTCTGGTTTATTTTGAAAACTGGACCATAGACTCAAAGTATACTTATGGGTCTTGATGGAGGTTTCCTTGCTACTGAAGATCTTTACGCATATTTTGCTTAATCCATAAGTAAAACAAGATGATTTGCTGCTTTGTAAAGCCCAGAACAGCATCAGTTTGAAGCAGCATTCCTTTTTCTAATGACATCGTACATATAAACAGCTGCATAGGAAAACAGAGCATCCTGAACTCACAGAATGGGTGACCACAAAATTTTCTCTTTATGCAAAATCCTACTGCAATTAATTTTGGTTGGATGAAGAAGCAGTCCCCTGGGACCTCTTTTTACACACCACAACTCTATAGGCTCCCATGTAATACAGATTTCCACTTCCAGCAATAGATATGCAAGCATTTTTCTCATATCTTATTCAAGTCCTTTGTTTCTTACTGCCTAGCCTTCTAGCCTCTGTCTTTCACTCTCACCAAAACAAACCCAAGGCTCCTAAGGCTCTGCTACAGCTGCATGCAGCTATAGCAATAACTATGCAAAGTCTTGAAGGTCAAACATCACTTGAGTACAGGTTCAGTGCCTATTAGCTCAGACTTTTAATGACAGCTTTATTCACCAAGAACATTACAGAAATTTTTCCTGTTAGACATTGTAATATTTACTAGAAAAAATTCATCTTTTTAAAATTAGCATATGTGCAAGTCAAAAGCTTCATCTCAAAAATGCTGCCACAGTAAAAGAAAACTGTCAGATATCCCCCAGTGAGTAAGAACAGAGTGACATGTAATTACAAATAAAATGCCTTCTGTTTATTAAATAAATAAAATAGTGTAGTGTTAATTCTCAGCAAAATTAGGTATACTGTCTTCAAAATTTACTCATTTTAAATCTGATTAGCTTTTTGTACCAGGAAAAGATACTATCAGTCTCACACTAAAAGAAACCATTGTCTGGTGATTACAGAAGATGCAGAAGAGTTTAGACTATGTGCTCTGCTACATTACTGTATTCTTCCTCATTTAGAGAGAACCACTAAAAAATCTAAAATAATGGGCAGACATAGTATCATTGCCTATGATACATAGGATGTATCATTCTGGATCTAGTCAAAAAAGCCATGTACTTTACTATTTCGAAATAATACATGCTTTGTAAGAAGTCCCTGATGAAACAACTGATATGTGAATAGGTTGATCCCTTAGGCAGAAGTGAATGTGAAGAAATGGATAATACTTACATTTTTATAGGGATTATGGAAGAAAATGTTTTGTTGTGCTTTATCCTGTTTCAAATATGTGTGTATATATATATAAAAAAAAATAAAAGATGACTAAACAAAACTAAAAACCAAATACACTGAAACAAAACCAAATCACCTTCTTACCTGGTTTGTTTTCAGCAGGTATTCTAGGTACTGAGAACCTGTTCTTGTCTTACTTGGCAAGTCAGGTTTTCAACTGGAATTTGGATGCTTACACTTCCAAAAGTAGGAATTAAATTTAGAATTAAACTTGGCTAGGAATGTGAAAGATAACAGGAAGGGATTCTATAGGTACATTGCAAACAAAAGACAGACTAGGGACAAGGTGGGCCCTCTCCAGAAGCTGTCAGGAGAACTGGCTACCCTGGATTTGGAGAAGGCTGAGGTTCTTAATGACTTCTTTGCCTCAGACTTCACTGGCAGATGCTCTGACTACAACACCCAAGCCTTGGAAGGCAGATGCAGGGACTGTGAGAATGAAGACCTTAAGCCCACTGTAGGAGAGGATCTGGTTTGAGACCACCTTAAGAACCTGAACATGCACAAGTCCATGGGGCCTGATGAAATTCATCCACGGGTCCTGAAGGAGCTGGTGAATGAAGTTGCTAAGCCACTGTTCATCATATCTGAAAAATCATGGCAGTCAGGTGAAGTTCCTGATAACTGGAAAAAGGGAAATATAACCCCCATTTTCAAGAAGGGGA
>WYDI02028580.1:0-53266 GCA_009867235.2 Psittacus erithacus
GGTTGCCCAAGGAAGTTGTGAATGCTCCATCCCTGGCCGTGTTCAAGGCCAGGTTGGACAGAGCCTTGGGTGACATGATTTAGTGTGAGGTGTCCCTGCCCATGGCAGGAGGGTTGGAACTAGACGATCTTAAGGTCTTTTCCAACCCTAACTATTCTATGATTCTAAGAGAGGAAATAATGATTTTTCTCTTTGCTTTTCTGTGTTTGCTTTTGGTTTTTCATCTGCTTTTTTCTCCTTACTGAAAATCTAAACTCCCACCCCACATAAATGTCCTTCCTGTGTCACAGCCCTTGGGCACCCTTGATCAGCAGTGGAAGAGTTGTTGTTGGCAAGAAGCTGTCCCCTCTGAGCACTCACAGTAAGCCAGGGTGAGATTTGTAAGACCTCAATGAGATGTTGTTTGAGACCAATGGCAGGCTGTGCCACGCATTGTGATACTATGATGTTTAGAGGGTATTATTTGTAATACAGTGGTGTTTCCAGGGTATTACTTGCTATAATAAGGTGCAAAAAACAATTAAAAAGAAAAAGAGTGATTAAGACTTGCAAAATCTGGGCTATTTGGGATCACAGACGATGCCTCTTGATTCTTTATTGTCGGTTACATAGGAGTGCCCATTTACAAATGGTTGTTGCTTTTTAACACCATCCTGAATTTCGTGCTGTGACTACATCACTTTTGCCAAATGTTTCTTTGAATACATCTACTATTTTTATATAATACAAAAAAGGTTTTCTAATTTTCTCATGATTGTCTTCTGTGTGTTTCCAGTGATCCTTCTTTGTGTGAGTTTATGTTTTGGAAATACCAGTGGATTCCAAAAAGTGCACAGAGAAGACATTGCCAGTTTTGAAGTTGTTAAGAAAGCCCATGCAGTCTGATGAAATCCAGCATTGTGAGGCTACTCGCTTTTCCTGCTCCAGTCACATTCTTTGCATAGCCAAACATTAACTAGAAGTGCAGTTCAGAACTGCTGGTGTTCTTGCAGAGCTGATGTATCTGTTTCCTGTTGAGCTCTTGCCTTGTCAGTAAGAATGAAGAACAGGATCGATTCTCTTTAGCATTTACCTCCCATTCTCCTCACATACTTATTCTCAGTGACATTTTAAATTCTCTTAATAGAAGCAATGGAAGCTGTTAACTGCAGCAGGAGAAATTTTAGTTGTCATAGAATCACAGAATCAACTGGATTAGAAAAGACCTTTAAGACCATCAAGTCCAAGCTTTATTCCAGGACTGCCAAAGCCACCACTGAACCATGTCACAAAGAGCCTCATCTACATGGATTCTGAACACTTCCAGGGATAGTGATGGAGATCTTGTTTCTCTCCACAGCTCAAGGAAACGTGTAGCTTGATGGCTTTGTTGTGTAACTATGCTGAGTGCTTCTGCAAGCCCTTAAGCACCCTTAACTCTAATTGCCTTCAATGGAAACAGAGGGCTCTTGGAGCCTCTTGGAAGACAGACTTGGTATGCTCAAGTGTGCCTTCAGCAGGCATGCACACTGTATGCAAGCATCACTGCCCACTGCAGAACACAGCTACTGCCCAGAGATAACACAGGCAGCCAAGGGAGGGAAAGAGCAGTTGTTGCAGTGACTTTGATGCTAGTTTGGATTTTGACAGAGGACTCAAAACTCCTGCTACTTAAGGCATTTAGTAACTTAATTTAGTTCAGAGAAATCAGAAATGGAAAATTCTGAACTCTAACCCTTCTAGGCTGAGAGAGCACAGCCTCCAGAACAACTGTGAATCTGTGCTTCAGACAGCAGACTTCCTGCAGATCCAATACTGCCCTTATTGTAGACTCTTAAGCCTGATTCTGATCTCTTTTGTTCCATTAGGAATCAAGATTACATCCACTGAAATCAATGATGTTACTGTGCAAAGACAATCAACCCCTCTTCCCTTCTTTCAGCCTCTCAATTTGCTTGCCTTTCACTCTAATCTCTTATCTGGCCCTGCATTACTTTCATTCACCTGGGTTAAAAAATGGCCTACTAAAAAAGGCATATTTGTTATAGTGTAATGGAAAAAACCTCTTGGAGAGCAGATTTAGTGTTCATGGGGGGAGTGGAAACAGTGCAGGAGGAAGAAGAGGACTCTCATCACAGGGAAGTTGCTGAGAGCTCTGCTGTGCAGCTGAATCACCATCACAGCAGCTATTAGTCACTCCTTCCATCCTGCTTCCAGCGTTATGTACCACATGTGGCTGGAGGCATTTTACTTCCTCGTTTGTTCTATAAAAGGTGACACTTATTCATGAAGCTGGGTTGAGCTCTAGGATACTGGAGCCATTCTGCAGAGATCGGTTTATCCAAGTGCACCATGGACTTGACTGGTGGAGCTGCAGCAGGGTAAGCATGCTAGCCTGCACCTTCTAGATGCCTCCCTGCTTTCATTCCCTGTCCACTCCTTCCTTTGATTCCTGATTCTTAAAATTCCTGAGCATCTCTAGTTCTGTGACATACCTGGATTTGTGCAAACAGCCATTAAACTGTTTCCTTTTCAGGTCAGAAAGCCCTGGGGAATGCAGACACAGCATCTCCTTGCAACTTAATCACTCCTCATCTAATTGCTTCTTTAGTGGTGGTACATGTTACTGTGATTCATGAGCTTTTACTGTTTGTACACAGGTCACTTACAGACTCTCATGGGGTAATTATTCTTAATTAGCAGGTTGGACACATGCTGTTCTTCCCTCTTGCAATCTGCAATTAATAATATAGAGATAATGCAGATATCTTCTTGCCAGTCTTTTATTTATGTTGAGAGGAGGAGGAAAAGGTTTAGGGGAATATGATCTAAATCAACCACCCGCCGAGATCCATGCCTTTCTGCTCAGTGGCAGCTGAGATGTTCCTGACTTCAGACACCTCAGTGGCAGCTTGATTCCCTCTTTGATATATTCCTCCATCTCTTCTTATCATGGCTTAATTCACTTTTGTAGATCAGTTGCACAGTATGAAGAATCTTCAGAAGTAATAACACTGGTGTTATAAGTAGATATTAATATTCTGGAGGAGAGAAAGATCTTGAGTTCTCCCTACTTTTTTCATTCTCCCAACAGCTCCTATGAAACTAAACTCGTGTGTGTGCACTAAACATCCCCACAAACAGATCAATATGAAGTATGGAGAAATACCACAGAGCCTGCTTCTGAATAGCATCACAGTTGTCATAAAAGGTTTCCAGTCTGGGCACAAGGTTTATTTACAGTGGAACACACTGGGGAGAACAGCTCAGGCTTTCTTCTATGTTTGTTTTCGTATGGAAACAGCAAGCTGCCTAATGTGAGTATTTACAAAACAGGTGACTGTTACCAGAGGTCATTTTTATTTCAAGTCCTCGTAGCGACATCAATGTTCCTTTGATTTCAGCTCAAAATAAACACTTATATTGCAGTTACAAAACATGTAATCACATCCTGGCCTCTACTAGATACATGGAAATTCAAAGCCACTTTGTGGACTTCAGAGGAATTGGACAGATTTTCGCAGGACTGAGAGCAGAATTATCTTTATTTCTTCCAAAGGATGCTGAAAATTAACAACTTCTTAAAATACAGTTCACTTATACTTGGGACACAACAAAGGTGAAACCAACCCTTTTACACGCAGTATTTTTTGCTGCTACCTGAACAGACGCAGGCAGGTGTGACAGCGAGGTGATGCCAGGTTTGTGTGCAGCAAGAGCCTGTCCCGAATGTCTTCTCCCAGAGCTTTAACCTCTGAGACACCTCGTGGTGGAAACATTTACTGCTGGCAGAGAGGGACTGACATCTGGAGAGAATCCATTTTAAAGCAACGTGGGGCTCCCATTCTGCTGTGCTTGGAGGGGGGCGAAGTCATAGGAACAGTGCTGATTTGGGGGAAAGATCGATCTATAGCACATTTTTACTTGGAAAATGTAGACCCGCAGGGAAGCTCGCTTTGGTGTGAAGTCAGCCCTTTGGCTGCCCGGGGCTTCACAGATTGAGTGATGTTTTGCCAGGGCAATACAGCAATTACAGGGGTTTGTGTATATAAACCAAACCTGTGGCTTTCGCTTGGGTTTCACGGGGTTTGGTTCTTCAGACCCAAAACTGAATGTGAAACATCGGAGCTCGGGAGCGGGATGGAGCGAAACCCTCCTGAAGTGAAAGTACAAAAGCGTCATGTTGTAGCATTGGTGTCTCCATTGCAGCACGCTGAAAACTGAAAACCTTAAACAGACGTGGAGTACTTTGGGTTTGTTTTTTGTGTTGGGATAAGGAATACAGTGAGAATAAGGAATACAGTGACCGCGACCACCATGAATTTGTACAACTGCTTTATTTTCCTACTGAGAGTTTTACATTTTGGGGAACTGACACCCGCTTTGTCAGCCAAGGAGGCAGAGAATTGAGAGTATTGACAGGGAGCTTCCTTTGCAACCACGATGGAGTGAAAACGACCTGCGTTGCCACTACCCCTCTTGAATGAGTACATCGGGTGTTTTACATCGAATTTGCTGTCAGCTCCGGAGCGAGGGTTGCCGACTGTGCCGAAAGCACACAAATAGCTGTACTTCAGAATACATCGCTTTGGCATTGTTCGAGCCGAAGCCTGTGTGGGCTCGACCGGGGATGCCCTAAGGCCCCGCGGGCGAGCGGCCCCCGAGGGTACCCGGCCCCAGTCCCGCCCGCGGGGCCCGCACAGCTCGGAGCTGCCGGTGGCCCGCACGCAGCTTCCCGCCTGAGTGACTGACTCCCAGACAGCCAATCGGAAGCCGGGTATCTTTCGTGACTTCGCCTCCCGCCGATCAAACTGCCCAATCAGCACGCAGGACAGTAACGGATGGCCCCGTCGGCGGTTAAACGAGCCAATTGACAGAGGGCAGGGTTCCTACCAATGGGATCGAGGAGCTAGGGGAACGGGGACACGCGATTGGTGGCTCCAGCAGTCGGTCCGCGCCGCCGGGGCCGGCGGTGCAGTGGCGGGGCGGAGGGAGTGGCTTCCGGGGGCGGGGAAGCTATATGAGGGGCGGACAAAGGCGGCGGCGAGGCCTTGCTCTTCGCCGCCATTTTGCGCAGCGGACTCTGAGGAGCGGCAGCCGCAGCCGGAGCGCCTCTTCTTCTCTCCCCACCATCACCATGTCGCGGGATCGGTTCCGTAGCCGTGGCGGCGGTGGAGGCGGTTTCCACCGGCGCGGCGGAGGCGGTGGCCGCGGAGGCCCCAATCACGATTTCCGCTCTCCGCCGCCCGGCATGGGCATGGGCCAGAACCGGGGCCCTATGGGGGGTGGCCCGCAGGGCCCGGGCGGCCCGCCGGGCGGAGGTCCGAAGCCCGAGCCTCCGAAGCCTCCCGCGTCGACTTCTGCTCCGCCTTCTTCGTCTTCTTCGGCCGCCGCCACCACAGCTGGGCCCGCCGGCAGCCAGGCCGGCCCGGGAGCGACTCCGTCGTCCGCGCTGCCCTCGGGGCAAACGCCGCAGCAGCAGCCCCCGGTGTCGACACCTTCCTCGACTCCTTCCGGCCCGGGTGGGCAGGCGCAGCCCAAGCCGAGCCCCAGCCCTACCCCGGCCGGCGGCCCTAAAAAAGGACAAGGACAGTCTCCCGGTGGCGGGCCCAAGGGACCGGGTGGCCCCCAGCAGGGGCCCGGCGGGCCGCACAAGGGCGGGCCGGGGCACCGCGGCGGACCGGGGGGAGAGCAGCGCGGCCGCGGCCAGCAGCACCAGGGACAGCAGAGCCTCTCCTCGCAGCAGGGCCCGGCCGGCGGCAGCGAAAAGCTCTCGGACGAGGTGAGTCATGGCCCCTTCCCCCTCCCCGAGCCACAAGATGGCGGCGGGTGCGCTCCTTAGCCGCCATCTTAAGGGGAGGAGCGCGGGGGGCCCGGTGGAGGCGGTGGAGGGGAGCGCGGGCGGCCCGAGAGCGTTCCCTCAGTGCCTGCGGACCCCGAGGGGTCTGCGGCAGCGCGGGTTATGTCGGCGGTGCTCCGGTGTCCTAGCGGGAGAACGCCGCATCTCGGCGGTGGTGGCTCGAACTGGTCTGCTTCTTTATAGGGATTTAAAGCAAACCTCTCTCTTCTGAGGCGCCCCGGGGAGAAGACCTATACTCAGCGTTGCCGCCTGTTTGTTGGGAATTTGCCTGCTGATATAACAGACGAAGACTTTAAAAGACTGTTTGCCAAATATGGGGAGCCAGGAGAGGTTTTTATCAACAAGGGGAAAGGCTTTGGATTCATTAAATTGGTAGGCTTTCGTTCTGTTAATTTCACCCATTTAATTCCTCCGAAATAGTAATTTACGGCTTGGTTTTCTAAAACCGGATCTTAAAACTTCCCTTAGGAATCCAGAGCTCTTGCAGAAATTGCGAAGGCAGAACTGGATGATACCCCCATGAGGGGTCGTCAGCTTCGTGTTCGGTTTGCCACCCATGCCGCTGCTCTCTCAGTGCGTAATCTTTCACCCTATGTGTCCAACGAGTTGCTGGAGGAAGCGTTTTCCCAGTTCGGTCCGGTGGAAAGAGCGGTTGTGATTGTAGATGATCGAGGTAGATCAACAGGAAAAGGCATTGTTGAGTTTGCATCAAAGCCAGCTGCAAGGAAAGCCTTTGAACGGTGTACTGAAGGAGTGTTTTTGTTGACAACGTAAGTATTTTGCAGTTGAGGAGTTTCAGTTTTAAGTTGACTGAAGCTGGCAGCTATTAGTTGTTCAGAATGGAGATTCTGATGGGAAAGTAAAACGGGTATTTTTTGTTCAGCACTCCTAGGCCAGTTATTGTGGAACCGTTGGAACAACTGGATGATGAAGATGGCCTTCCAGAAAAACTTGCTCAGAAGAATCCAATGTATCAAAAGTAGGCACTATTTTTTGATATTAAGCGTATGTAGATGATGTATACAGTATTGTCCTAGGCTTTAAAGGAGATGGAGTAGTGTTTCAGAAACAGGCTTTGAATTTTGAGTAGTAGTTTTAGTTCTTACTGGTTTTTGGTGGTAGTTTGGCTTCAGATAATGTAACGTACAGATTTGCTTAGTATATTCACTAAGCATTCCCGAAGCAATTTTCCACACTGCAGCACAAAGAATCAGCGAAGGCTGAAATAGCTGCTCAAAACCAGATGGTTTTGGTATATATAGCAAAGCAGACTTCAGCTGTATGCTCGTCCTGTTGAGAACTGCTATCTCATGGTGTATTTCATATTGATGGTCTCATAGAGAGCTTATACACGGATGTGTGTGGTGTGAAATGAGGAATTAAGTAAAACTTTAACTCATTCCATGATTAATAAAAACTAACTGCCTCCAGGTTTGCCTCAGGAGGCTGACCACTGAGCATAAAAGAGTAAGAGTCTTCCTAAATGGCAGGTTTAAGTTATGATGTGTATATTGAACCTGTTGTAAGAATGCTTTGTTTTCCTGGATCATAAAAGGAAGTGCTGGGAAGACATCCAGTCTGGCTTGTCTGTATGAAAAAGTGTTCAGAATTGCTAGCTTTGATCAAAAACTGGGAGCAGTTTAGAGGCAGTGCCTTTGAAAACAGTGCACATTAGTATGGTGTTCCTAAAATGCTGAAATGCCTTACATTGCAAATGTATGGAAAGCTTTTGAGATTTCCAAGTTTTGTTCCATTGCTTACTGAGTCTTTGACTCCAGATTCTTTATGTGGCAAAATGAATTGTTGGCCCTCAGGCAGTTTGAAAGCTTTTTAAGTTAAAGTGAAGATTACTTGCCTTTGACATGTAGTGCTTTGGATAAGTTAGCACTGACAAAATCCATCTCTCCATATGCTGCTGTTATAAACAGCTCTGTGTACTTGGGCAAAGGGCTGTCTTGTTTGAGTATTTGGCCCTTGACAGTTGCTAGCAGTGGAGTATCTAAGGAAGAAGATAAGCATGCAGTAGAACTGTAAGTGGGAAGATTTGCTTGGGTGTGACAGTGCACACTCCATTATTGCTGTGGTAGTCACAGGATTTACATGAAATGCTGCTGTTTAAGTGTGTTAAAATGGTGCTGCACCATTACCGGCATTCTGTCACAAGTCTTCTATCGCAACACTCTGAGGTCGCATGTTCAGGGCTCCTTTGCTGTTTCCTGATAATCCTGCTGTTCTGCTTGTGGTTTTTTTAACTGACCTTCAGATGCCAGGTTTACCCAGTCTGAACGAGCATCTTCCTTTTGCAGGGAAAGAGAGACTCCTCCCCGCTTTGCTCAGCCTGGCAGTTTTGAATTTGAATATTCCCAGAGGTGGAAATCTTTAGATGAAATGGAAAAACAACAGAGAGAGCAAGTAGCAAAAAACATGAAAGATGCCAAGGACAAACTTGAAAGTGAGATGGAAGATGCTTATCATGAGCATCAGGCAAACCTCTTGCGTCAAGGTAATTGGCTGTGAATTCTAGATCATCTGTTTGCCTTCAGTGCTAAATTAAATGGCTGGCTGGCTGATGGTTTCATGAATAAAGTCATGCTTCCGCTGCTAACTTGAGAATTTTGGGCTTAAAGAGCAGCTGCTAGTTTTTCAATTTTTATTTAAATGAAGTGTTGTTACAACCAGTGACACTTGGAACGTAGCTGTCTGCCCTCGTGCTGCTGAGGCTGATCTCTCCCAAATCTGAATGTAAATCTGGCATGAGTTTGTGAAATAGCTGCTGACAGGGCTTCATTTCTGCAGACCTCATGAGGCGTCAGGAAGAGTTGAGGCGTATGGAAGAACTCCATAATCAGGAAATGCAAAAACGCAAGGAGATTCAGCTGAGGTTGGTTTGGCTTTCATGGGATTTTTTTTTTTTTCAAAGTTACATTTGTTTCATTTTTTTTTTCCTCAATTACTTATATGGAGGTTTTTATTTTTCAAGAAACACCATCGCTGCTTCACTTTGTGCATGAGAAATTGAACTGCAGTGTAAGTTTCTTCTCAAGAACTTGAGCATCATAGAGTATCTCTTTTTGCTTAAATGCAATCACTTGGTGCCTTTTAAACTGCTGATGCAAGTGATGTTGATGAGTGAATGTGTTACACTCCTGGGTTTTAACAGTCTGCTTTGGGGTGATCAGGCAGGAGGAGGAGCGTCGCAGGCGGGAGGAGGAGATGATGATACGTCAGCGGGAGATGGAAGAACAAATGAGAAGACAGAGGGAAGAGAATTACAGTAGAATGGGTTACATGGATCCAGTAAGTGAAATCATGCTGGTTTTTGGATACATTGCCATGTGCAGGAATTTTTTAGATGTATTTTCAAGATTGATGCATTTTGATTCCTTTAGGTTAGATAACGTGTTGCCTTTGTGTAGGTGAAAGGGTAGTAGTTGGCTGTACATGTGCCTTATCTCCTGAAAAGGTACAGGCTTCAGTAGTTGGTTACCTATGCTAAAAGTTGTTTCTTCCATGCAGAGGGAGAGAGACATGAGGATGGGTGGTGCCACCACAATGAACATGGGAGGTAAAGAATTCTTAAATGATTACTTTTTGTGGCTAACTTAGAAAGTGTCAGAATATGATTATGCATTTCTCTTCCTTAGATCCTTATGCTTCTGCAGCCCAGAAATTCCCACCTCTCGGAGGTGGTGGCGGCATAGGTTATGAAGCTAATCCAGGAGTTGGCCAAGCAGCCATGAGTGGTTCTATGATGGGAAGTGACATGGTAATGTATCCTGTGGTGGCTTTAGCTTAGCACAAGGGAAATGTTGTGGTTGGGAATCGAGTTCTCTACCAGTGTTCGGATGGTTGTGTAATTTCACTGTTAACTGCTGGCTTTCTTGTCAGGTGTTTAACACGAAGACTAGAGTGGCAGTTTGGTAGATTAGTTCTTAACCATCATGGTAGTTTACACAGTCGGAAGTTGTTTGGAAGTGAATTCAGATGTGCTGTTCAGCATATTTGCAATTAACTGTGACTTCATTGGACTTGGGAAATTCTGCGTCACTGTTGGGCTTGGAAGGATTTTTTTATAAATTCTAGTGAATTGACAGATTTCATGATGGAAACACATAATGTAGCTTTTCAGTAGTTTCACATTCTGTATTAATGGGCAAGAGAGATTTTTGTTCTTTCCAGCGTGTAACACTGCATTTATTTTGGCCCTTCCAAGCCTAGTTAGGATTGATGCATGTTGGTATGGATATGCTGTTATTTCCAAAATCTGCGCTCATGTCTATTTAAGCAGCAGATTAACTTAAGCAGTCAATGGTAAACAGCATATCACTTACTCTGTATGCTGATGTTTGCTATAGAAGAGCAGAAATGCTGGGGTTTAGTTTTAGGCCTGTTCCAGTGATTCTTGACTGTAGCCATTTTGTGATTCCTGTCTCACAAAGGAATGATAGCCCATTCTTTTCCCGTGTTGGGCATGACTGTGTAGGTAGTTTGGTAAAGCTACAGCGTATCTCACTTTCTGAGGTATGTTTCCAAAGTGTACTATTTTTGGCACACTATATGTGTGACTGGGCTTTGAGCCTGCTTGGTGTTAATCACACTGAAGCAATATGGATGTAGATTAAAGAAATGCTTAATGGGTAGGGTGGAAAACTGTTGGCTTAGGTGGCAATGTGACTGTGCTTTCACCCTCCTGAAAGGGTGTACACTCTGTAGCACAAACTGAACGAAATGATTTTTGGGTGGGTTTAGGCCTCTGGCTTAATGTGGTGAGCTACTGTAGTAGCTTGTCAGGAAGCTTCTGTTTTTTGGGGGAACCATATCTTCAGAATGGTAACTTTCCAGAGCATCAGTGATTCAGTAGACAGTGCTGTTGGCCTTAATGTATCTAATCTACTGATACTGAAGCAGATCCTAAGTTTCCTGTGAGCAGTTAGGCAGTCCGTGGTGAATGCTGTGTACAATCATGGTGCAGGCGCATGCTGAACTTGTGTAACACCTG
This sequence comes from Psittacus erithacus, assembly GCA_009867235.2. Lineage (NCBI taxonomy): Eukaryota > Metazoa > Chordata > Aves > Psittaciformes > Psittacidae > Psittacus > Psittacus erithacus. The sequence continues at coordinate 10,839 of WYDI02028580.1, forward strand.
AAAACGTGCTACGGTCAAAAGCTGTGACAGTAAGATGGTTTAACTGCCTTGAGTTTCTTAGGATGGGGATCTCTGCCACACAGTGCTGTCACAGTTACTGGGCCAATACTTTTTAAATCGAATTGGAGAAAAGCTTAAGCTGCCATGAATTAGGCAGAAAGAACCTAGGTAATCTTTCTGAAGTTCCTTTCTTGGAAGGATTCAGACTGACTTTCAGAAGTCAAGAACTTGAGGTGTGAATTTCAGTTGCAGATACTTTTTGTAACAACCAACCTACCACTGTTCTATACTCGGTAGTGGGAAAACTTGCCTGAAATGAAAGTTTAAAGCTATCTTTGAGTTCATAATTTGTCAGTTATATAGGTTGAATGCTGATCACACCTAATCAGACAGTAACTAAATGAAATACATGCAACTAGAGGTACTAGTAAAAAATACCCGAAGTCTCTGCTTTATTGCAGGGTGATGTAGCTTTTACATTTTAGTGTGAAACCTTTCAGTGCTGTGAAGTTGTGAATTTTCCAAGAGCTTGTGGTGAAGGCGGGGTGGGAAGGGAGATACTGACTGGATGCACACAACCCTTTGTGCAGAGTTCTAACTGGAAACACTGGATAAGTAGCTCTTTGAACATGTCTGTGTATTCTCCAGCAGCAGTTCCGGAGTGTCCTTTGCTCGAGCATTGTGGTCGTTAGGTACAGCTAAATCACTGGTCACTAGCTTTTTTCACACTTTTGTTTTTCTTCTTGCAATCCAGTAGTGCTCACAATCACTTTTGGTTACTGCCTAAGGCCTCTGCAGTTTAGTCAGCAGACCGTAGTCTTAACCCCATCTTGAAAAGCACATGGTCTCTATTGCAGCACATGCCATTAACTGGTGAGTAGGCATTCTGTTTACAATGACATTTTATGAATGTCAGCTCATACTTCAGTGAACTGAAGATACGTTCTCTGGCTAGGCTTATTTGGAAATGACAGTGATGGAATCTAAGCTTTTACTGCACTAAAGGTGAGAAGTTTGCAAGCTATTTGCATTAACTTGATTGAAAATTGCTAGAGCTCATTTGGAAAAGTTGTTAATTCACATCTGCACTAATGCTTACGTTTCTAGCACTGCAGGGAGGATCTGTTCTTTGTAACAGATATATGAGAATGCATCAAGTGGGAACATACCTCAAGGCATGTATTACAATAAACTAATTTTTAAATTACCCTTTTTTCCTTTCTATGTTCCCGGTACCTGTGGATCGGCTCAATGGTGATTGTATCGACGAACCTTGACTACGGAACCTTCTAAAAATATATACTTAACACACATGGACATCAACTACATATAATGAACTGTTAATTCTGTTCCAATAGCGTCCTGAGCGCTTTGGGCAGGGAGGTGCGGGGCCTGTGGGTGGCCAGGGTCCTAGAGGAATGGGGCCTGGAACACCAACAGGATATGGTAGAGGGAGAGAAGAATATGAAGGCCCAAACAAAAAGCCCCGATTTTAGATGTGACCTGTAGTTTCATTCCAGTTTGTTTTTTGTCTGTCTTGTTTAGACACCAACTTTTTAATTCTTGCATTTTAGTAAGAAAGCTACGTTTTTATGGATGTTAGAAAACTTACTGACCTAATATTTGTAAGTGGTCTGTTTGGGCAAGTACAATTTAATTATGTAATGCAGTGTTTCAAAACAAACTTAGCTGTTTTTTTTGATGTATAACGTCCCTAACTTGATGGCAGTGTACCTTGTGCCACCGAATTCCCAAAGTGTACCAACTTTTTTTTACTGTGCTTCAAATAAATAGAAAACTAAATGTAGTAGCTCTTCTTGCCATTCGTGGTTAAACATAACGAGGCTAAGAACCACACCTTCTGCAGTAAACTGACAGTCTTGAGTAGAGGTCAAACTAGACCAGGGTGTGGAACTGCAGGGAAGAGTGAGATCTCTTCCCAAAATGCCTCTCTCTTAAGAGTGGGTCAAATAGTAGATTAACTTTGCAGTAGGTGCAGATCTTTTTCTGAGCATTAATTGTGCTGCAATAAGGAAGCAAATGGAAATCTTGCAAGTGCTGCAAGATGCTCTAAATCAAGCTACATTGCAAGCAGTGCAGTATGTAATGATGTTCCTATTTTAGCTCTGGATAATGGGTGGTGGGATGGTAGCACTTACCACCTTGGCAGCTACTGCTTGGAATCTTCTAAAGACTTTAAGCAGAAGACTAGCAATGGTTATTTTAAACTAAATTGATAGAATGACTTGTATTGGCTGACTTCCTAACTAAAGGATTGTTAATGTGATATTTATATGCTCTTAAGCTGTTTTGAGATTACAGGATCTGGCCTTGCTCCGTATTGTGTACTTACCTGAAACTGCTTGGCAAAAAGACCGGAAGTGTTACTGTAGTGATGAAGGTTAACTTGCTTATGCCCTCATGCTAACTGAGTGGACTAATTTGCCTAGTTCAGAATACAATCATTTGTTTTATGGGGACTGCAGGAACTATTCTTAAATCGTGTAGCTGGTGGGCAAATCCTAAAAACCTGTATGTAAAGTACAGAAATCAGCTTGCTTGCATGATGGTTATTGCTCTTATTATTGATGTTTGGAGATAATGCATCAAAAGTAGTATCTGAATCTGGAGTTTAAGAGTTAATACTTCACAGTACAAATAAACTCCCTTTAAGGTTTTTTTGTAGAAGATCTGATGAATTCATTAGCTTGCTGTTCATTTATTAAGCCCCAGAAGAATTTCAGAGCATTCTGGACTCATTGATAAGGTAGTTTCTTTGGTTATTATTACATTGTACCAGCTAAGCTGGGAACGTGACTTCCCAGTGTAAAATACCTTGGTGTTAAGCAGGTTGACATATCCTGCATTGGCACAAAGTAGATAAACTTAGTTTGGCTGTACCTTCACATGATTCCCCAACTACTGAGCATTCTGTGAGTAGCTTTAATTCCTTCCCAAGACCTTTTGCATTCCTTGTGCTGAGCATTGGCTAATTCTAAATTCTGTACTAAATTTTCTCTGTGGGTAAAACTTGGTTTCAGATTGCAGTATCTTAGAGTGCAGGTGATCCCTCTTGAAGTACTTGCTGCAAGTGCTATTACCCCTTAACTGAAAAAATAGCCTGTTGGGAAATGTTGATACCAGGTAACACTGACTTGGAATATCAAGTGCACTAAAGCGTGACTCAGCTTGTTTGGTGAATGCTGGTTATTTTCTCAGAAAAGTTTGGGGGTTGATAACAATGAATTGCTCTTCAGGAAATTCCCAATTGGCAGTTCCTAAATGGCATAGCAAGTATTTGGGAGTACTTGTATTGGATACTTAGTTTAAAAATCAGCAGTACCGATGCAATTTGCTTTATTGAAGTAGTATTAACCAATGCCTATGTGTTGTGGAGGGTGTTCGTAGGACACCCACAGAAGGTGAAGGTGTCTGAGATGGGGAATTCTGAACATAAACATTAAATTAATTTTTTCAGTTTATTTTTCAGATTACTTGTCATTCTTTATTAAAGAGATGCCGGTGCATATCCTAAAGTATGTTCTTTTGTAGTTCTGTAACTTGGAAGAGTGAAGGATGCTGATGTCCTTGTACCTTACAGAGGTTGTCTTTTGGTACCCCTGTTTTGTACGTAAGCTCCCGTTGCTAGGTATTAAAAATAGCTGAGTTGCAAAACCATGATGAGTAACTACTGAAAGATTTGGCAGTTTTCAAAACATCTGAAAGTTGGGTTAAATCTAGCTTTGTTGTAGCTGCAGAAGCAGAACTTCTAAAACAAGTTCTGCTTTGAGTTGCATGTATTAAAAAGGCATACAATTAACTAGCCAACTTCTTTTTCAAGCCTTTTTTTTAAGGTGGTGTTTTAAAAGCTGGCAAACATGTCAACTTTAAAATCTGCTGAATGTGGGAGGTGAGAAAGTTATGTTCCTTTGATCTGTTCCTCTGGGGTTTTGGACTTTTTTCGTAAAACCAGATTTATATAATTGAATCTTTAAAACCATTTGGAAAAGTGCTTTGTTGGCCAGATCTGTTTTTGGACAGTCTGGATCACGTAACACATTTTTGTACTGGACTTGGAGGACATTGGCTGTTGCAATTTAGCTTGCTTAATCAAATTTGTAAGCCCATTTTGACACTCTAGATGTCTAAAAACTGCAGAATGTAGAAACTGGTATCGTTATACAGAGATCTTCAGACTTTGATCAGAAATGAATGCAGAATAATCTTTATCTTCTGGTGTAGACACATAACACTAATAATTTATACAGCTGATGAGAAACTGAAACTGCTTTTGAGATTTTGTGGTATTTTTATGGTAGAAAAATTCTTGGCTTCTCCTTGGCAACCATTTACTGTGGCAGCAAGTTTTTGCTGGAGTTTTGAGACTGCAATTTACACTTATAACTAGTGGCCTGCTACATAACTGCACTTAGCCAGCATTTCTGCAGTTCATAACTGTGAGGAACGTAGTACTACAAATGGCAATGGACATTAGGACCCGGATGTAGTATTCCTGCTTGCTCCAAGATTCTCATTGCCGACTGCGTACAGGTAGGTAACAAGCAATATAATATAACTTGGTGACTTTCTATGTAATCTTATACTGTGGGTATTCTGACATCACACTTCTGACTGTGGAATTACAGTGCAGCACTGTTCATACCTGTATGTTAAGCTTGCATCAAAGCTCTGCGTGGTTTTCGGTTTTAAGCTTTGTCTTGTTTCAGAGTCAATAAGCAACTTACTGTGATTCTTAGATAAGTATTTTCAGACCCGATTCCTTTGTACATATGACTCGGCTTGTGTGGATTTTTCTTAGTTCTGATGTAACGAAGATACTCTTGGATGAGCTCTGTGGGGAAGAGGGAATGTGATCTTAAATTCGCTTAACTAGTCAACAGGGTTGACTGCTCTCTGTGCCTAGAAAAGGACTGTTTAAACTTTCTGCAGTGGCAACATGGCCCATCTACAGTGCATCCCTTTGTAGAGTCTTGGCTCACAGGAAATGCCTTAGTAATCACTGCTTTAGCCTTGTGTGCACTGTGTGATAGTCACTTTCAACTTGCTAAGAGTCAACTTTGAGACTGATTTTTTTGGAACATTTTGAGGTCATACAAATAAGTGCTTGAACGATGATCACTGAGTAGCTTATAGAGCTTATTGGACATCTCAGTTGTCTTTTTAATCTTTGACAAGCATTCCTCTGCCTTTAACTGACAATGATGGGATTCTGTATTTCTGCCTTGTAGAGTCATCTTGGTAGTGTAATGCTGAATTTCATTTTCATCATTCTTGAGGATGTAATTCTAAACTCCTAATTACTAGAATCACTGACTTTAGTGCTCCAGGATTAACATGCTTATGTTTCCAGACATCCAGACATGCTGATCTTCAGCTCTTTTGCATCAGCTCTTGAACCTGAATTTTGAGGTCCCTTGTTTCAGCACATGATCTAGTTCTCTTGTCTGATGTTCAGTTTATTTCAGAGGTGTTGTAACGTGTTTTCCTGCTTGTTCTGCAAAGTTCTGCCTTGCATACTTGTTTCTGGTATTATTGTCACATTTGGACCTTTCTGTATTACCTTCCAGGCAAGACTTGCTGCTTGAAGAGGGAATCTGCTGGCCAGTCTTGCCCTCTGCTATCCTTTCACCTTCCACTGAAAGCTTGAAGTAGCAGCTGCACTTTAAGATTGTAACAGCAGGTCTTTGGTTACCACAGCAAGTGTAGCCCAACTCCAGCAAGTCAAGCAGTGACACCACTTGTCACAAAGTCAGTTTGGCTCTTTGTGATGGCTTACTCTTAACCTGTGACTAGAATTGAGAAGCGAAACTGATGGCAGTATGTCTACTGTCATGTAGCAAAACTGAATTATTGATCCTTAAACCAGCGCTCAGATCTGCCTAGGGATTTTTTCCAGTGTGCTCTGGATACTTGACTTGACCTGCAGGAATGTCGTGGAGGGGTTATTGGCACATCTGCTCTGTCCTGCGTACTTGAACTGACAGGTTTTTGACACTCTTGGAGTAAGCAGTTTGGGACTGAACCATGGGTCTCATACCAGCTCTGACTGCAGTAATGAAACTTGGTGTGGTAGTTAACTTAAAAGCAATAGTCATGTCTGCTCTAAGTCAGTCTGTAACAAGTGGGTACCAGAAATGACATTAAAAGTGCTTGCATTGTGTTTCATCTTGGTTTTATCTGTGTGTGAAATACACTTTTTCTCAAAAGCTTATCTGAAGCTCAGAAGTGTGGTGTCAGAATACATCTGCGTACTGCTAGGCCCTCAGATCCAGATACCGGTGCTGTCAGGAGAGAGCACAGCGTGTATGGGGGCTTCACTGTAACATTAAGCATACAAAGTGTTGATTTGCTTGCAGTTTCCCCCATAGCTAAACACTGAGGCCTGTGAGTAGTTTTAGGACTCGAGCAGTAATGGGGTTGCATGTCTCTGTTAATCATTGCCAGCTGCAGTGACATGATCAGGAAGGCCAGTGTTTTGTTTCATTATGTTCAATGAGGCTAAGCATGGTGGAAAGGATGCATAAAAAGTATGCTGTTGTGGGTAATTCCTTGGCTTCTTCCACTACTAGCAAGTTTGGAATCAACTAATTAGCTTCGGATTTCTTTTCCTCTCCATACCAGCTAGTGGGGCTGTTAAATAGCTGCTTACTGGAAAAGGAAAAAAAGGGAGGATTGGCCTTCTCCCACCTCTGTCATTGCTGCTAGATAATGATTGACACGTTAGGACTTGGCTGTGCAGTCCCGCAGTGGTCTGTGAATACCCCATCTCTATAAATGTTGCTTCTGAACACCAGTACTGAAGAGCTAACTGGGGAGGGTTGGGAGGAGCGTGGCTAGAAGTGAATCTGGAGTGTTAAAAGGATGCACAAAGATATAGTATCCCTTATGCATGGTGTTTGTTGCTATAGCATAGAAAACAAAACGTGCATACTATACCTCTGCTCCTGAGGGCCATGATAAAACCCAGGTGGTGGGTTTGAGACTAAACTTCTCCCTGCCTGGTCAGATCACATTGTGACCATGATGTGATTTGCCTCCTAACTAGAGGTGTGTACTACATCCCTTGGCTGCTCAGTATTGCAGTTTGCCCTCATCTTAGCTACAGTAAAAGGCTGGGTCTTCACAAGGGAAGAATCTGTTGCTGAGGACCAAGGCAGTAGACTCAATGCTAACCTCTAGTGTCTTCCTTCAGCTTTTGAAGCACTTCTAGGACTATTGAACCTAAGGGCTGTTAGGAGTCCAGGGATGCTGCCCTCTTTCATGAAGGGGAAGAAAGAGGGTGTTACTACAGGAGACAAACTAGGGTAAAAAAGTTGAAGTAGCTTGACAAAATTGTTAATACCTTCACATAAGGGATAGTATACCTCTGGCTGCCATCAAACTTCTTGTACTCAGACTGGTGATTTACGGTTTGTGCTCAGACAAGGTGCAGTTCTTGAGTCAACTACCTGCATATTCCTTCATCTCTTCACAAGTGCTTAGGTTAGCCTATTTCTGCCCCTTTTTCTTCCACTCAGTATTTTGGCATAATTTATAAATCCCCCCTCATAACTAAGGAGTCCATATATTTTAAAAACTTATTTTTAAGTTAGTATTTAAATGGTCAGAATTTTCTGGGTATGACTATAGTAACTTTGCTTGTTATCCTTTAGGTGAAGATGAAAGCTGAGTGAAACCGATGTGCTCATCCATGGGAAGTAAGCATAACTTCTGGTCTTGTTCTGAGTGGGTGAAGTAATGAAGGCTTCTAGGCATTGACCTTCGCCTTTGAATCGGTGAATATTGAAAAATGGGTACGAGTGAATACTTTAAACTTGGTACCTCTTGTCAAGCTGTGGGGTCAACCACCTGCACTCTATCTGGGCTTGGTACCTTGGCAGCAGTGGTTAAAATACCTGTCTAGGTGTGGATTTGTGGAAGAGGTTTCATAAGTGCTGTGGGGGTAACATGTGAATGTTTTTCCAGTTCAGGAGCCAAGCATGAGCACATCCAGCATGATGCCCAGTGGTACATGGAAGGGACCAAGAGATCAAGAGAAGTAAGTAGTTAGTGTCCTTCTACTGCTGTGGCAGCTCAGTGGCCCAGCACCCTGCGAGGTATTACATAGTTCCTGCCTGGAATTTGCTGTTGATTAATCTTAATTTTATATAAAACTTCTGAATCTTTCTTTTTTAGAGCAAGGATTTAACCATTGTTCAGGGCTTTTCAGCCCTGCAGCATCAAATAAACTGTCCTGAATGCTGTTGGTGGTCAAACAAATAACTGTCTCTGTATTCTGGCTTCAGTGAACAGGGTGGGTGATTGCCAGCAAGTTAAAAGGAGCAATAGGGCAGCTTCCTCATGTGTTAATCCAACTAGAAACTGTTAAAAAGCAACTTTAATGAAATATTAATGAAATACTTCAGTGAACATTGAACTCTCTAAATAACCTGGAATATAAACTTGGCACATACAGGAGCATAGGCAGATGGTGATTTAGGGAAATAAACTAACTTAGAGCTGGATTTAATGACCTTTTCCCTCTGATCTGCCACTAAAACTACAAAGGGGAACTTCAGGTATTTAAAATCTTGCGTGAGAAGCAACATGCAAGGTACCTTAACTCACGAGTCACAGGTAAGTAACAGATATGCCACAGTTGAACCTGTGAGATGCAAAGCCAGTGAGATTGAATCATGTGTGACTGGTCACTGCTCCTCTTGTTCTTAGGGTAGTAAAATAAAGCTCTTTCAGATCTTTGAAGTTTATGAAGCAGATGAAAATGTGAATGCTGTTTGTTTAATCTCACGTCTTACACGAGGATTTGTGGTCCCCAGGAACATTTGATAGATGCACAGCCCATTGTGATGTGCTGATTCTCTTTCTGTGTCATGATGTGTGATCTCTGCTGGCATTGCTAATGCTCTTGCTAATTGTGTGCTTTGCCCTTGCAGATGAAGATGAAGTCTGAATGCAGGGAAGAGGAGCCAGGAACATGCAACTTTCAAAAATAAAATATTTAATACTTTTCTCAACAGTTCCTGTTTTATTGCAGAGTGTATTCAGTGAGTGAGCAAATCTGGCCAGTGCACTGTGGGTGAGTGGGGAATGTTGCCTCAGATGAGGCTGTGGAAAGGGAATGCTGCATGGGGAGGACTGGGGTTATTGGGTTCTGCGAAAGAGAAACCACTCGTCGCCAGTAAGAACTGACTGATGCATAATACAGTAGTTTTTCTTTCTGGAGTTGTGCCATGGGCTTCTCTTGTAGTTAGAAAGCTCCAGGTCTAGGCTGTCTGCATTCCTGGCAGTGTGCAGCCACAGGCGCTTCTGCAAAGTGACTGCAGCAATTCCTGTTTTTTACAAGCTACACTTGCACCTAAGGCATTTGAAGTATTCCTGGAAGCTTCACCCATTCCTTCCCCCATCTCGAGGCCTGTCTCTTTAGGTCTTAGAATTCTAAAGGTTTGCATATGCCTGGTTGGTTTTTAATAGTTTTCTTGGTGAAGACTCTAGTAATTAAACCTGAGATGCCAAAGTTGGAGTGCTTTGGAAGCCAGGGAAGTGCTGGGTTTGGCTCTTCCAGCCCACACTACCAAGGTTCATGTTGCTTCATTTGATTCTTTGGACAGCTGTACTGCACACATAAGTAGTTCATGCTGTCACTTGTTAAATATAATCCTTCCCTTAAATACGAAGTAGTTCAGTGTGTTAAAATACACCAGTGGTAGCTCTGGCCATACAGCTGCATTGTAACAAGGTTCTGCCCTGCAGTAGCACAAGGAATCATGGAACACTTGGCTTGGAGCTGCCTTGCCAGACTAGAAAAGGCCGAAATAAATGAGATTTAATCTGGCAAAGTCAGAGGAAATTCTTCAGGTGTGTCTGGGTGCCCAGTTCTGTGCAGTTAGTGCTCAGCTGGATCACAACTCACTTCTGCTTTAAATCCTTGCCAGGACCTGGTGCAGTAAAAGCTGCAGCCTGCTGCTTTTCACTTCATCCTGCAATCATGCAGTCAGGTGTTGGGGTAACTGAGGATTTCACTCTTTGATTGAGCTCCTTTATGGCATTATCTAGAGTCTGACAAGGCTCCAGCAGAAGTGGTTTTGTGTTTTCTCTATAGCTGCACTGCAGGGGGTTGGTTTTGGGTGTCTTTGTCTCCGCAGCCACTGCAGGCTTACACATCCTTTTTTCCTCAAATTCTGTTATTTTCCAGTAACTTGTCCCAATTTCTTTGCCACTGTTGCAGCACTGGCTGCTTCCTCTGTGAAAGTGTTCCAGCCTGGATGTGTTTCTGGCATTCAGCGTGCTGAACTTCACCTCCTACCACTCCTTCACAAGTAAACAGTGTTTTGAAATGGGAGGTGTTTTGGGGAATAGTGAGAAGTCCCCTGATGCCTTTCTGTTGCTTGGAGAGGGGATGGTGTGGAGGTTTTCCATCACCAGCTGGGCACAAGTCCCTGGGTTACTGTGAGCTTGTAAGTAAAAGTCGGGTTAAGAGCAGGTAATAAACCATGGGGATGGGGAGGGAATCCTGTCCCAGCCTGGTGCCAGCCCTGCCACCAAGTCCTGTGCCATGAGGGGCTTGGGGGTGATGAGCAGTGAGTAGGTGCCCCAGCAGCAGAGCTGTGGCCCCCTGGGAAATACAAACAGGCTGAAGTGGTTTTGCAATGCTTACACAAACCCAACCTCTGCCCCGGCTGGGCGGTGCTGTGTTGTGTGGGCAAAGCTGCGAGCAGCTTCCCAAGGGAAGGAGAGTTCTGCCTGGATCAGTTAACAACAAACCTGAACCGCTTCCTGCAGGAACAAAGCAAGGCCCCACACTGCAGGTGTCACCCATTGTTCTGAGTTGGATGTTGATTTTTCATCTCCGTTGTTTTCTCTGTTCCCCTCCAGGGGTTTTGAGGGGCTGGAGCTGGCCCTGGCCTGTTGCCATTTGTTCTGTAGCGCACAAGCCAGAGCCAGGAGCAGCTCCCTGACTGCTCGCTGCAGCTCTCCCAGCAGAGCCCCTGAAGGATGCTCTGCTAGGAGCAAAACCAGTGCCCTCATCCCTGAAGCCCCTGTGCCAGGGTCGGTGCTGGTGCCACACAGCATACCCAGTGCCTGGAAAGCGATTCCTGCTCTTTCATGATTTATTGGCATTAGAAGACTTTGCTCTGGAGCTTCCCCGGGCCTCGGCTCTCCAGCCCCGAGCTGCCGGCACCCGGAATACCGGGATCAGCGCTGGTACAGGCACTGACACAGGCCTGGGAATGTGAGGAGGGCAGCAGCCGCCTCTCACCCCAACCCCGCTGCTCCGCTGCCCGTCCTGCAGCCCCCCAGAGCCCGCGGCGCTGTGCGGGTGCTGGCGTGGGGCTGACAGCGCCCCCCCCTGCCAGGTTTTGGGTTGGTTTCCCCCATTTTCTCACCCTTTCCCCCCCAGCTCGGGTTTGGGGGGAGGTTGGTGCTGGATGGAAGGGGCGGATCGCAGCCCCGGCGGGGTGAAGCTGCGATGCCCGAGGTGCCCCGAGCCGCGCCGCCCCGGCTCCGCCCCGCCCGGCCCCGCAATGGCGGCGGCGTTCACCGCCCTCCGCGTCCTGCTCGGGCTCTTCTTCCTGCTGGCGGGTGCCGTGAAGCTCTCGGAGCTGCTCTCGGCCGAGCTGCACCGGCACATGGTGAGCGCGGGGCACCGGGAGGGAGCGAGCAGGTTGGGTGCTGCGAGCCTTTGTGGCGCCTGGGGACGATGAGAGCATTGGGGAGCGGGGCTGAGCACTTCGGGTGCAGAGCAGAGCTGGGATCGTGCCCCCAGCCCTGGCTCAGGGCTGCTCCGCTCCCAGAGCTCCCAGTTCGTGCGGTTCGCAGAGGTGTTCCCGCTGAAGGCGCTGGGCTTCTCGCCGGAGCCGGGCCGGTACCTGCAGGCTGTGGGCTGGGTGGAGGCAGTGGCCGGGCTGCTGCTGGCGTTCGGGCCGCAGCTGCTGCAGGAGATCAGCAACTTCATCCTCAGCGTCGTCATGATCGGTGAGAGCCGGCGGCGCCAGGCCCCCTGCGCGGGGGCCTCGGGGGGTCCTCGGGCAGGGACCCCCCCGTCCCCATGCTCTGCTCCTCTCCCAGGTGCCATCTACACGCTGCTGGTGCTGCGGGAGCCCCTGGCCATGTGTGCCCCGGCCGCTGTCTGCCTCGGCCTCCTGCTGCTGCTCAACATCCGCGGGCACGCGGACCCCCCCAAGGCGAAGTTCGAGTGATGGGAAGCGGTGCCCTTACGGTGTCTAACGGGGGACGGCATCACATCCTGCGCTGTGACCCGCTGCTGAGGCACCCAGTGACCTCCTGCTGCTGCAGGGACCCAGGCGCTGGCTGTCCCATGCTGCGGGGCTGGGGCCGATGCTGTTCCAGCAGCTCCGTTGCTATCGCGCAGGGCGTCCGGCTCTCCCCAGTGTTTGGCCGCACGGAGCTGGGGCTGGCGCTGCTCTCCTGGGGGGGGAAGGGGGCTTTCGTATTTTGGAATAAAGCCTCTTGTTTTTCATGTCTTGCCTCCCCTGCTGCTTTCTGCCTCCCCCCATGCTGAGCTCAGGGGGAGCTGAGGGGACATCGTGGTCCCTGGGAGGAGCACAGGGGAGCAGGGGAGAGCCTGTGTGGGGCCACCCAGAGCCACCCAGCGATGTGCCAGGCCACTTGCTGCACATCCAGGGGGGTGACAGCAGCAGCGTGACCCCCCCAGACCACGTGCATTGGGTAGACACGTGGTTTTTGGGGATCTTGCTGCTGCGGACTCCACGTCAACCAGGATCCTCCGCCACCCCAGATGGACACAGCCAATGTCGTCCTCTTGGGATGAACCCCAAGACCATGTTTCAGCCCTCCATGCCTCCCAGCAGGCAGCTGGAATGGCTGCAAGGGGAGAGTGGCTGTCTGGAATAACCCCCCCTGTACCCACAGTGGGACCTGAACCGCCTTGGGTGTCCCAAAGGAGTATCCACAAATTGCAAGGCCTTGCAAAGCATTGAGCTGGATCCTCACAGAGTCTGGGGGGGGGGGCCTGGGGTGCTGCTCCCCCTCAATCCATCTTTGAAGCCAACACAAGCACAAAGAGCTTCGAGGAGGCAGATTCCAGCTTTGATCCCTTTCAGAGCATCCCTCTTTTCCCCCAGCTGCCGGGTGTGGAAACTTGACCCTCCGCTGCTTTCATCCCAGCGTGGGTGGGAAAAGGGCCCTGGGAATTGGTCTGAGATGGGTCTGGGGGCCCCCCCGTGCGTCGGCCCCAGCAGCCGGCACAGGGGTCTTAGCATGGCTCCAGGAAGGAATCCCCCGTTACAAACACACGCAGGTGCTCTCCCCACTGCTGCTGCCCCGCAGGCACCAACCCCACCAGGGCTTGGGGTGGCAGAGGGGGGATCAGACAGCCCCTGCCTCCCCCGGCACTTAAAGCCTTCCCCAGCCTGGCCGGATCAGACAGCGAGGAGCAGCCGGAGGGACGCAGCTGATCCAGCCCAGCGCAGTGGGTGAGTAACCAGCTTGGCATGGGTGAGATGGAGCATCCCCCATGCTGACAGGGTTGGGGGGAGGAAAAGGGAAGGGGGACCACTGAGGGTGCTGGGGGCTCCTTGGGGGTCTGCAAATCAACTGAAGTCCCCCAGGATGAGCCCTGGATCCCCTCCATGCTCGGCAGCTCATGCCCTCTGTGTTTCAACCTGGTGCTGGGTGCTGCGTGTGCTGGATCTGGCCCTGCCATGCTGGAAAGCACCCGCTGGGTGACTCAGTGCTGTCGGTGAGGTGTGGGCAGGCAGTGATGGGAGGTGAAAGCTGCAACCCTGGATAGAGCCATTGCGGCACAGGGTGGTTTTCCATGGCCAGGACTGTGAAACAGCAGTGGCAAACCTGCCTGGTGCAGAGCTTGGGGTGCAGGGGGCTGCCAGCCCCATGCCTGTGCCCCCCTATCCATGGGGTCTCCATTCTGGTGCTTGCTAAGCAGTGGGTGACTTCCTCATGGGTGGGCTCTGTGGAGGGATGCAGGGTGCTGGGAGGTGTTAAGCATCACAGCTGCCTGCTGGAGCCAGCGCAGCACCACTGCCTGCTCCCTCTGGGCATGGGGAGATGTGGTTGAGTTGGGCTGGGAGAGGATTCCAGACCCTCTCATCTCCTGCGATGCTGGAGGCTGAGCCCCTTTGGCAGGTGATGGCATTCCCACAGGATGCTCTCCCTCCAGACCCCACCAGCTGATGCCATTGTCCTGTGCCACTCACTGTGCCCCATCTTCACAGGATCCCGGGATGAACGGCTCAGCGCTGGAGCCGCTGCCAGCAGGGCACCCTGACCACTGCGTGCCCAGTGACCCAGTGCAGTTCGTGCTGGTGCCCGCCATCTACTGCCTGGTGCTGTGCGTGGGGCTGCCAGGCAACCTGGTGGCTTTGCTGGTGTTCCTGCAGAGCGGCAAGGTGAGGAAGGCCATCCGCATCTACCTCATCAACCTCACGCTGGCAGACATCCTCTTCAACTTCACGCTGCCCCTCTGGATCCCCTATTACCTGGCGGGGGGGAACTGGCTGCTCTCGGAGGCTGCGTGCCGCCTGGCCGGTGCTGCCTATTACCTGGCGACCTACAGTGCCATCACCTTCATGGCACTCATCAGCTTCAACCGGTACAGCGTGGTGCGGGCAGCGCGGCGCAAGCTGCCGCTGACGGGGCCCCGCGGTGCCGCCGTGGCCTGTGCCCTGGCCTGGCTGCTGGGGCTGGGCTGTGCCGTGCCCACCCTGGCCACGCACCAGACCTTCCGCACCCGCACAGGAGCCACCGCCTGCTTCGAGCAGCACGGCCGGCAGCGGGCATACGCTTACGCCATGGTGGGCTTCTTCGGCATCGCCTTCCTGGTGCTGCTGGGCACCTACGCCTCCATCGCCCGCGCGCTTTCGGTGCCCGCCGCCACCTCTCCGGGCTCGCACCGGCAGCAGGCGCGCGCCATGGTGCTGGGGATGCTGCTGGTGTTCGTGGTGTGCGTGGCTCCCTACCATCTCACACTGGCGCCCTGGGTGGGCACCCGGCCCCCCGTGCCGCTCTGTGGGACCCCCGGCACCCTGGATGTGCTGCACACGCTGAGCGTGGCCCTGCTGAGCCTCAACAGCTGCCTCGACCCCCTCGTCTACTGCTTCTCCATCCGGCACTTCCGCGCAGACCTGGGGCGGACCCTGCGAAAGATGGGACGGTGCCTTCCGCTCCCCGCATCGGCCCCCCCCGTGCCCAGCGCCCGCGCATCCTCCTTCGCCTCCTCATAGCAGAGTGGGCACCGGGGTCCTGCCCTCAGCCTGCCCCGGTGCCACAGTCCCATCGGAATGGGGTCCCTGGTGCCAGGATAGGGGTGGGGAGCAGTGTGGGAGGGAGCTCTGGCTTTGTGCACCCCTCCTACTCCTCCCACCCTGCTCTGCTCACTGCGCATCCTCCTGTGCTCACAGGCCCACGGCTTCTGTTCACATGTGGATCCTGCCCCCGGTATTCCCAGGCACTGGAAGAGCGGCTCACCCAGTGAGAGGGGCAGAGCCATGGCACGATGTGGTGAGACAGGATGGAGAAGGATGCCCTGGGGTTCCTGTCCCCTCCCAGGGGTCTCCATCTCTCAGGGACATGCGTTATCACAGACACCCATGGCATGACCTGGGCTGCCTGGGAAGAGGCTGTTTCGGCTCCTGTGGCCAGTCCCATTCTTCAGCATTCCCCAGCCTGATACCTGCATCCCTCTTGCTCTCAGCTAGGATTAAACATGAATGAGCCAAAAGCTTCCCCAATCTCTTTGCTGGTGAGTGCGTGTCCTGCTCCAGCATACAGCCCCCCAGCCCCAGCTCAGTCCCACTCCTGCAGCAGGAGCCTGCACCGGGGCTGCTCCCAGTGTCCCTGGCACTAGGATGGGTGGGTGATGCCGTGCTGGTCAGTGATGGGATATTAAAGGCTGCTCAACTGCCAGTGGGGAGGAGAAGGTGTAGAGCAAGGCCAGAATCAGGGGGATGGATTTTCCATGTGCCATGGGGATTGTGCACCACAGTGACTGAGGAAAACCAATGCACAGTTAACTTATTGTGGGCTGCAAGGACAGCAGGGTGCCCGTGCTGCCCAGGCACTTTGCATGGGATGAGCTGGATGGAGCTGGTCACCATGTGCCTCAGTGCTGTGTCTCAGCAGAGCCAGGACATGGCCAAGGCTGCCCCTGGCCCACACCCGGCCCTGCCCCACCCCCAACCCTTTTTTCCCCTTTTGAAGTTCCTATTAAATTTTAATCCCTTTATATAACTGCGCAGGGGGGTGGGCAGAGCTCTGCTCCCCGCATGCAGCAGGAGCAGCCGTGCAATGGCAATGCAGGGTGCTGCAGGGCCCAGAGCAGGCTGGGGCTGGGGGTCCCCTCCCCGGGGGCAGCAGGACTTGTGAGGGGCTCTCTGCATGCCCCAGCTCCACCTCAGGAGTCCGGGGAAGGGACCGCTCATTGGGAGCGGATGGTGATGTTGCTGTGGGGCTCCTGAGCAGATGGGGTTGGCTCTGCAGTCACAGAGCTGGGAGCAGGACCTGGATCTGGCTTTGCTTTGCTCTCCCCATGGCGTGCTGCTCTCCTGCTGCCCCAGGCCACCCCAGGGAAACACCCGTGTCCCTCCAATCCCACAGGATGGCTGATGATGTGACTGCTGTGGCTGCTCCATCCCTGGCGGTGTTCAAGGCCAGGTTGGACACAGGGGCTTGGAGCAAGCTGCTCTAGTGGAAGGAGTCCCTGCCTGTGGCAGGGGTTGGAACTGGATGAGCTTTAAGGTCCCTTCCAACCCAAACCAGGCTGGGATTCCATGATCCTCAGAATCTATGATTAAAACCCCACTCCAGGCACTTACCTGGGCCGTGTCCCACCATGCCTGGGGCAGGGGCTCCCGCTCACCACAGTGGCAGCTTCAGGCCCGTTGTGACACCAGTGCCAGGCACGTGCCATGGCTCCCACCACCGCACAGCAACGCATTAGCCAGGTTATTGTGCTGCTGCACTCATAACCCACGCATTGCCATTATTATTGGTGCTGTTGCTGTTATTATTATTATTAGCAAATTGCACATTGTGGTGCAAGGGGCTCCATGGGCGGGTGACAGCCACCGAGCCCCCTGTCTGCTGCATCCTTGGGGCTGTTCCGGTTCCCAAGGGCTGTCCTGGTACCCCCGCACATCCCGGGCAGGCCGAGTGCCCACAGGCACGGGTGAGTGGCGGGTCCCAGGGTGCCCCCGCCGCCGCGGGGGATGCTCACGGGTGGGTACCACCTCTCCCGGTAGCAGAACCCACGCCCCAAGCCCCGCCATCGGCATCTCCCGACCCCGCCGCGGCCCCGTCCCGTCTCCCCCCTTCCACGCCGCTCATCGGGGCCGGGGGTCCGGGATACCGGGAGGCGGCGGCAGAGCCGCACCGGAGCCATCTTGAGCCGCCGCCGCCCGCTCTGACTCCCGGTGAAAATCCACCGCCGTGTCTTGGCTGCGCCGCGGCGGCGGCGGCGGCCCCGCTCCGCACCGCACCGCTCCGCGCCCATCCACGCTGCACTGCGGGGCCGCCGCCACTCGCATGCTGCCGCCCGCCGCTCTCCCAACCGAGCCCCGCCGGGAGCAGCCGTGCCGGGAGCAGCCGGGCCGGGCCGTCGGGGAGCCGCCCGGCAGCGGACGGAGGATGTAGGCAGCGGGAGCGGGGTAAGAGCTGCGGTGCCCGGTGCGGCACCGATCCCGGGGGATCCGCGGTGCCCAGCGAGGGGGGTTGTGGGGGGTTCGGGTCTCCCCATCGGGGCACCGGGACAGGGACCCATCCGTCCCCGCCGTGTGGTGCTGGGGGGGGGGGGAGCTGTCAAGATGGCTGGGAGCATCTCACCGGCACCGTGGTGCTCAGCTTAGGATCTCCCAGTGGGTGCGGGAGGAGGTGTGCGGGCATCTCCCATCTGCTGCGGGAAGCTTTGGGGAGGGGGCTGAAGATCTTGGTCCCTCCAGCCTGTTCCCCAGGAGGTGATGCCAGCCATCCCCGAGCATCCCCAAGCCATCCATCAGCCATCCGGGTGCTCTCCCCCTGCAGAGGGCTCGGGCCAGGGCTAGGCAGACCCAGGACCCCTCCCCAGCCCGGTGGTCGCCCCCCTGGGCAGCCTGGGAGACAGGGAGGGTTGGCACTGGGTGCAGGAGCCATGGCCCAGCTAGGTCTGGAGCTGCCGGCGGGTGCTGGAGCACGGGCAGAGCTGTGACTTTCACCGTGCATCCAGGCTCCATGGCAGAACCCAGCCTGGCACGCAAGGGTTGCATTTTGGGAGCCTGGGCCTGGGCGTCTGTCTCTTGTCACCTCCCTGGACTGTTGGGTTTTGTTCGAGGAGCCAGTCTGGTCCTTTCACCCTGTGCCAAACCTGCAGAGCAAGTTGGCTCTGGGACCGCTTCGTCTCCCTCTATGCCATGACATCCAGCCCTGCACGTCGCTTCCCTTGTGGGATGCAGGGAGCCATGGGCACAGGGAGCCGTGGTGCCCGCAGCAGGTCCCTGCCTGCTTCCAGGGATGGGCACGGAGCCCTGAGCGGGCAGGAGGGGACAGAGCTGGGCTGCTGGGTGCTGGTTACCCCTGTGAGTGTCTGGACTGGGAGCAGGTGGCCTCAGGTGGTGTAAATCAGGGCAGGATCTGGCCAGCAGCACAGGTTCTCCTTTAGGAAATGGATGTAATTTCCCATCTCTCTCAGTTCCGGATGCTCCCGCTGTCCTCCCGCACGCATCCATGGCTCCTACCCCTTGAGCACCCTGTCTGCTGTGGGATGGAGTGTGGGGATAGCCACTGGGAGACCACAA
Source organism: Psittacus erithacus (assembly GCA_009867235.2). Taxonomy (NCBI): domain Eukaryota; kingdom Metazoa; phylum Chordata; class Aves; order Psittaciformes; family Psittacidae; genus Psittacus; species Psittacus erithacus. The sequence goes on from WYDI02028580.1 coordinate 29,624, forward strand.
CCATGCCTGGGAGGCTGGAAGGAGCACGTCAGCCCTTTCAAAGCATTATTCAAGCACCAGCAGGGCTGAGAGGGAGAAAAATCGCCATCAGAGTGACTGTGAAGCATCTGAGCTGGAGGGACCTGCTTGGCTGTGGGGGTGGTGAGTGGATTGATGTGAGGCGGCGTGGGCATGAGCCACGTTTGAGGCTGCTTTGGTTGTTGTTACTGCCCCGAGCCTGAGCACCAGGAGCATCCCTGCTGTGGGAATGGGATGACACAACCATGGTGTCCCCATCCAGCCTGGGCAAGTCAGTGCTGAGTCCTCAGTGCCCAAATCTCCCTCCTGAGCACCAGGGCTTGTGCCATGTGGGCTGGAGAAGCAGCCCCCAGCACCCCAGCAGCCTTGGGCAAGGCTGGGGGCTATTGGGGGTCCTTCCTTCAGCCTCTCCATCGCCAGCTCTGAGGCAGAGCCGTGCCAGGACCTGCAGGAGACAGAGACCATGCAGGAGCCCCCAGGCTGGTGTAGTGCTGGTGCGTGGGTCTCCATGGGTCTGCCCACCCATGAAGGCAGGATCAGGCTCCACACCTGGGTCTTGTACCAAGCGGTGCTGCTGCGGCTGGGGCTGGGGCTTCAGATCCAGGTTTTGCAGATATTCCCGTCTCTCTGACAAGCTGATCCAAAACCCCGGATCCCACTCGGCCAGAAATTTGGATCTGGAGCCAAAGGTGACTCTTGGCCCTTATTGCTGTCACGGGTGAAGGTAAAATGTGGATCTGAGCAGTGCCACGAGGAGCCTGGATCCAGCTCAGGAGCTGAACGCGTGGCTTGTGCTCCTTCTGCCCACCGCATCGGGTTTCCTGAAATAGCCTGTTGAAGAGCAGAACCTGCAGGGACCAAATGACGGGTCACCAGGGGGGTGGCAGCCCCACCACGATCCTGGCTGCCTGCTTCAAGATGTTGGCAGCCAGCAATAATAGTAATACACGGTGCCATTGCCGGGAGAGCGCAGCGCTGGAGAGCTAAGAATAGCTGGTGAGACGTGCCAGCAGCCGGGGGATGCGCGGGGAGGGCCGGGGGCTGGACGTGTCCTGGGGACATCCCGGTGATGGGTGGATGGAGGTGGCAGCCACCTCCCTCGCAGGGGGGGACGGACATCCCTTTGGTGCAGGCGGCACGGGGCACGGCAGGTGGCAGGGGAAGGGGGCCACGTGCAGAGCGGTGCTTGGTGCTGCTGACCCCGCGTAGTGCCCATCAGCATGGCCTTGGGGCTCTGCCAGCCCCTAGAACTGGGTGTAAAGCCAAAGTGGTTTCAGGGCTGTGGCTCTCTCAGTGGACCTATGATGCGCAGTCCCCCTATGAGCAGCAGCATTGGGGGTCCATCCCAGGAGCCAAGGAAGGGGACGGGCTGTGAGCTCAGCACCCCACACTCAGCTCCCCGAAGCTGGACAGCGTCGAGCCCCTTCTGTTCCCCCAAGCCAGACAGGATTGATCTCCTCCTGCTCCCCGTGCCCAGCACCCGGCAGCTCATCCCCAGAGCCGTATGGCACTGGCACGGCCACCCCGGGCATGCAGCAGAGCCGCGGCGAGGCTGGATGCTCCCTGCCCACCATGGTGGTGGCACGTGGCAGCGGAGCAAGTGCCCATCAAATGAAGGAGAATTAATTTGTACTTTCCTTGTTTCTGCGGGACCAGGGGAGATGAGGATGCCCAATGTCCCCCTCCCTGTGCTCCTGTGTCACTGCCCCCTGCATCCAGCCCCCTCCTCCCCAAATGCTGGAGCAGGAAGGAGCCATCACATGGTAAAAACCTCCTCTTGAGGGAGGCTTCTCCTAGTCTTTGTCTGGTGCTGCTGGAGCAGGGAGCTGCTCTGTGGGTCCCTCTGATGCCACCCTGGTGCCCAGGGGAGGAAGTGGCTCAGTGCTGAGACACCCAAGTGTTGTTTGGAGCTTGGAACTTGGAAGAGCATCATCAGTAGCCACAGACCACGCAGGGATGGAACCAAAGCCACAACCCGGTGCTGGCGGGCACGGCGGCTGCCATGCAGTGGTGCTGAGCTGGTGGTGCCGGTGGCTCCTGGCAGGCACCAAGTGCTGATGCTGCTTTCCTGGGGCTCATTGTGTGTTGCTCCCGGGGGGCTGGTTGGAACTGGGCACCATGCCCCGTCCTGGTGCAGTTCCACTGCAGCCAAGTGCTGGGTTTGGCTCCTTCCCCAGCACCAGGACCTGGTCAGCAGCGAGTTGTGGCTCTGAGCGAAGCCAGGGGATGCAAACACTTCCCAGCGCTGCCAAGCCCCAATTAATAGCCTGTGAATCATGATGCCACTGGAAGAGCAGATGTTTGCGGTGTGGTTGCCCGTGCTCGGTGTTTCACCAAGGGTTTGTTTGGCCTTAAACAGGCAGCTTCGGGCCTCAGGCAGCGGTAGGAGCCTCGCTCCCTGCCTGGCCTCTCCTCGGCAGGGCAAGGAGCTGTTTGGGCTGGGAATTAGCTGGAGTTGGTGGTGGGCAGAGCGGAACAGGAGAACAGCCTGTCTGTGGGTGTGTGGGGGTGCTGCTTCGGAGCAAGAGGACTGTGAGAGATGGAGGTACCAAACCCTGGAGTGATGCCCAGTGGGGGACCTGCTGGTGTCCCAACCCTTGCGCTGCGGGTCAGCACCTTGCCCCCAAGGGGCTGGAAGGGCTGTGGTGGAACCAAGGGTCCCTGATTTGGGGGTGATGAACTGATCGTTAATGGGGAAACGCTGCGTGTGTTGGATGGGGATGTCCCTGCCATGGTGGTGCCAGGGACCCTCTCTGGGTTGGGGGGGAGCTCAGGACAGCCCCACGCCGGAGATGCCAGTGGGTTTGTGGGTGTTGGGGAGCTGCAAGGAGAAGACAGTGTGGGGGGTTCGGGGACACTGTGGGGTGAGAACTATGGGGCTGTGGAGCGCGGTGCACATGGGTGCTGCGGTGAGGAGCAGCCGTGTGTCCGTGATCCATCCCTCATCCCTCATCCCTCATCCCTCATCCCTCATCCCTCATCCCTCCCTTCCTCCATCCATCCCTCATCCCTCCCTCCCTCCATCCGGTGGGCGGTGCGTGGGCAGCCCCTTCCCGGGGGCGCGTGGCTGCGCACGGGGGTGTGTCCCCGGCGCGTGGGGACGCGGGATCCGCCACCGCCGCCTCGCCACCAGCGGGACGGTGCCGGCGCGGGGCCCGGGGAGCGCGGCCGCGACCCCCGGGGAGGGCACAGCGCCGGCAGCGCCGGTGGCCGCTCGCTGCGTGGCCCGGCCGCGGCATGGGCAGCCCGCAGGGATGCTGTAGGGAGAGAGCGCATCCGACCGCCGCCGCACTGCTCCGGTGCTCCCGGGAGGACCCGAGGGCTTAGCAGCCCTTAGCGGCGGAGGGTGAGTGCGATGGTGCCGGCAGGAAAAGGGGGTGCCGGGTGGGATGGGAGCGGGTCTGGCTCAGTGCAGGGGGGTCCATGCCCCGTAGAGCCCCTCTCGTGGGAGAACCCCACTTTGTGCCCAGCAGTGCCGGTGCAGCCGAGTCCCCCCCAGCAGAGCGGGAGCCCCTCGGCAGCCTTTGGAGCTGCTCCTAACCCTTTCCTGCCCGAATCCTTCTCCCTGGCAGCCACCTCCTCGTCTCGGTGTGCAGCGTATGGCTCCCGGCCAGCCCTCGCCCAGGCAAGCCTCGGCACAGCCTGGAAGCTCACGGAGCCGGGATGGGGAGCTCCCAGCCTCCCTCTCCTCCCTTTCCCTGCAGGGCTGCTCTGCGCTGGGCCTGTGCATGCTGGGGGCCAGGGGCTGTGCAATGGGAGCAGGGGGCTCGGTGTGATGGGGCTGTGAACGCTGGGGGTCCCAGGTTTGGAGCCCATGGGGAGCCCCGGCTGTGCCTGCCAGACGGCCCCGCTGCTGAGAAGCGACACAGCCGGTGCTGACATCTGTGCTTCGAGCCCTGCCTGTGTTCAGTTCACTCCTTGGCACGGCTGCAGTGACAGTTGGGTCCCTCTGTACCTCCCCATGGATTTCCCCCACCACCTTGCTCTCCATGAGACCAACTGGTAACGCGTGGTGTGTTTCCTTGCAGGAGAAACTGAGGCAGAAGGGAGGGAAGTAGCAGAGTCCTCTCCCAATTCCCACCCTGCTCAGGCTTGATCCCATGCCTCACCCTGGGTTGTCTTTTCCTGCCAAGTGTTGCCAAGAGCCCGGGGGAAGCAAAGGCGTCCTGGGACACAGCTCCCGGCCGTGTCTGCCTGGGGTCTGGAGCCGCCCGGCTCCTCCTGTCGCTGCTTGGCACATCCCTGGCCTGGGGCTGCTGGTGGGGCCGTGGGGCAGCTGAGCATGGTGCACGCTGGTGGGTGCCATGGTGGTGGTGGCAGTGGTGGCAGTGGTGGCCGTGGTGCTGATTCCCCCGTGATTACCCCACCTGTGATCACTCCATCATCCAGTGGCCGCACTGGAGAACCGGCTGCGTGCCCTGACCTGCAGTACCGGCGCTCACGCTGGGGCTCGGGATCCCCCATCCCTAGGGATGACCCAGCCTGCCCCTGTCCCTTGATGTACAGCAGCTCCAGACAAGGCTGGGCAACCACCCCAGAGCCGTGCCCGCCACCGGGCGCTGGTAATTGCCCCGCTGCACAGGTCGGACGAGGACGGGGCGCGACGAGAGCAGGGCAGGGCACCCGAGGACACCTCCCAAGCCTGAGGGGTTGGGTGCTGCTGGCTCTGTGTGGTGGGCTCGGGACAGCGTGCTCAGGGCAGTGCTGATGGGGACGCTGTGGTGCTGGTGTCAGAGCAGAATGTCAAGCCATGCAGATGAGGCTGCGGGAGCGGCTGATTGAAGGGCCCTGCCCCGCCTCGGAGTTGCAATCAAATATGCAAATGGCTCCTGAGGAGGCTACTGAGGGCTATTAATAGCGGGGGGTGAGGATGGGATGAAGCTGGTGCTCCTTGGAAGGATGAGGTGTTGGTTCTGCTTGTCCCACGCACCCACCTTCCCAATGAAGGGGGATTCCTGTGGACAGCCCATGGACACCAGGTATGGCTTTGGCCACTGTGAACCTTTGCAGGGTGGGTGTTGCCTGCGTGTCTCCTGTCCAGTGCAAATGGTGCTTGTGCCTGTGCAGAACAGCCAGGAAACCCCTTGGACATCCCATTGCTGAAACTGCAGGGCTGAGGTTTCCCCCCTTGGGAGTCAGACCTTAAACAAGGAGGAATTGGGTCCCTGGGGTGCTGCTGGGGGATTACTGTGGCTTGGTCTGGTGCGGGGAGCTTAGCATCACTGTTTGGATGAAGGGAGGCAGGAGGGGACTGGGGAGGGCACCTCCTGCCCCCAATCCTTCACTTTATGCCTATGTCTCCACTTTTCTTTTCTGGTTTCCTCTTGTTGCCATCAAGGCCCAGGATGTCCTTCTCCTGCCAGCTCCAGTGTGAGCATGAGTTGGGCTCTCATTGTGGTGCTGGGCCGGGGGACCACGCTGGCCCCAGTGTCCCCAGATGGTGGTCTTGGTGTATTTGGGCCCCCACTGCAGCCCACTCTACCCTGTCTGATGGGTTTTGGGAGCCACCTGACTTTAGAAAATGGTGTAAGTAAAGCTGGAGACAACAGTAACTAATTATTTAAAATCTAAACCTGGCATAATTAGCCCAATTAACAGTCTCAGGTGATGTCTTCTTCCATCTGATAACAGCCTGAGGAAGAGAGGGATTAATTAACCCATCACTCTGACGTTTGTAGGTCACTGCTGGCTCTTTGTGCCCATCCAGGTGGGAGCAGGGGTGGTTTAGGGGTGCCCATCCCTCTCAGTGCAGGGGGCCTGTGCTTTGGGGTCTCAGTGCAGGGAGGGGGGCTCTGGGTGAGCCCAGGCACCAGCCAGGGGCGATGGGGTGGGGGGGATGCTGTGGTCTGTACCTGGGGTGATGGACTGTGGGACCGAGCTCGGTGTCCCCCGGGAGTGCCACCAGTGCAGGTTCCTTGGTGGAAGATGCTGTAGGCCTTTAAGGTTGCTGTGGAAACGGTGGTGCTCGGTACCAGGAGGAGCTTCCTGCTTCCCATGCAGGGCCCCCCCATCACTGCAGGAGGGGGACCCCCATTCCCTCTCCTGGGTCAGCACAGACCTCTCTGTCTGGGGAGGGATGTGGTGTCACAGCCATGTGTGCAGGTGGGTGGCGTTGGGTGTGCAGCTCCCTATGGGCTGGGCCCCCTCCAGCATGGACCCCCTAACCCCAGCTTGTCCTTGGCATGGCCGATGGTACCAGGCTGTGCTGCACATGCGTGCACATGCATGCACACGCGTGCATCCCTCCGCGGCACAGGGTGCAGAGCGTGCCGAGGCTGAGCCCACAAGCAGCTTGGTGAGGCCCCGGTGCTGCTCTCAGGTCTTGGAGTTTTAATGAGGTAAATGGTATAAAAAGCTCCATTTGCCCTAAATGCCCATCCCTGCGTGAAGCTGCTGCCGGCAGAGCCTGGGTCCGCCCCGGGAGCTGGGCTGGGGGCTATGGTGCTGGGCACATGCTCCCGGGCTGGGCACGTGGCAGCGGCAGGAGGAGGAGGGGGATGAAGGCGTTTTAGCACATTTGCAATCATTTCCCTCCTCCCCCCTCCAAGTTTACAGCTTACCTCAGCGGCTTATCAGCCTCCAATCTCATTAAATCAGGCAAATTGTAGCATCTGATATTTTATGGAGATGAAGGTGTGCGCCCAGACTCTATAATTATCAGCAAGGATGTATTTACAATACCTTGTTGCTAGTAAACAAAAAATAACTTCAGATCAAAGCGCTTTTACAGGGAAATAAATCTGCTGGTAGAGCCCTGCTGCGGCACAGAGATGGCGGTGCCCGGTTGGGCATCACATGGGGGTGACACATAGGGATGTCCCTGCTTCCACGTGGGACCATGTGCTGGGGCCATCCCCATACTGGTACCCTGTAGCTGGGTCTCCCTTGCTGGAATCCTCGTTGGAACCCACCCCTCCAGCCAGGGATTTCCACCCTGGAGACCTCTGCTGACGCAGGACCGGGATTTATTGGCACGGGCGTGCGAGCGGCGGCGGGCGCGCTTTGCCCCTCGGTGTGTCCCCGCGCTGGGAGCGCTGCGGATTACCGCTGCGGTGACGCCGGTTTATTGCTGCCTGAAGTGGATTTATCTGTGCGGCGGGGCCCGGGCTTGCTGCCGGTATAAATCACTGCAGCGCGGTCAGCGGGAGCCGGAGCGCGGTGCCTGCATCCCGTCGGGCTGGGGTGTTCCAGTCTTCCCAGGGGTTTTCAGGATGGGCTCCCTGCGGAGTCATGCACTGTGCTGCTCAGCAGCAGGCACAGTCCCTTCTCTGTCTCCATCTCCTGTCCGCTGAAATAGGAATAAAATGGTGATAATGCTGCAGACGTCCTCTGGAAAGGGCTCTGAGGCAGATGAAAAGCCCTACTTAAGAGTGAGGCCATTATTATTAATAACTCAGAGCAAGGCTGTAAATTCACCTGACACAGCTATTATGGGAAATGAACCTGCTCCTGCGCTGGATCCAAGGCCGCCCAGCGTGGGATGAGGACGCGAGAGCAGGGTTGGCTGGGTTGTGTCTGCAGCCATTGGGCAGCACAGCTGGAGGGGCCAGCACCTCTTGACAGGCATTTGGTTCTCTGGGATGGTTTCTCAGCTTTTTAGGAAGGTTGGAGGTGTGAGGGAGGGGACCCGAAGCTCAGGTCTCCCCCACAGCAGGAAACAAGGCAGCTGAGCTTTGCTGCAAGGCTGAGGCCTGGCCAAAACTCAGCACAGGGGTGACACTGGCTCTCAGGAACGTGGCTGGAGCTGCTGATGGGAGATGGGCCATGATGCTGCATGACAGGCAGGACCTGCTGTGACCGGCCTGGTGCAGGCTGACTGTGCCTTTAGGGAGCATCCATGGGAGTACTGCATCCATGGGAATTTTGCACCTTGGCAAAGGTTACATGAAAATAGAAGTAACCCAATGCCAGTTATCATGTAGCACCTGCAGCCAGGTCAGCAAAAGGCAAAGGGCTGCTGCGGCCCTTCCTCCATCGGGATAACTTCATCTCTGGCACTGCTACCCCACTGTGGTGGGCAGTCCTGGGGCCGGTGGGATGCGGGTAGCCAGGATGGCAGTGCTGGGTGTGGGGCCGGGCAGGGGGTGCTGTGGGGTGCAGGGTTGTGGCCATGGGCTCGTGGCGCTGCCTGTACCTGACTCGGGAGCTTCTGCGGGGGAACGAGCTCTGATATAAATATCTTTGTGCTCAGCACACGACCTACTTTCCAGACAATGCCATTAGCCTCCCGACTCCCTCATTCATCTTCCACTGTCCTCCCCCAGCCCGCCTCATGGCAGCACCCGCGCCGCTGCTGCACTCCCGGTCATAGTGTGGTGAAGCAGGATGGGCGCCTGCCTTGATGGCACCATAGGGACCCCCATGGTGGGGCTGGGGTCCTGTATCCATGACTAGTGGAAGGCTCTTGCTGCCTGGCTCTTGCAGGGGGTGATTGGGTCCCCTTTGGGGTTTCTCCATCCCATCCTGGAGGGTGCTTGGCTCCATTACCCCTTTCTACTGCCTCCAGGCCCGTTCCCTGGAACAGTCTATGGCAAATGGCCTCATCCAGGGATAGCCTTGTTGGGGATATCCTTGCCAGGGCAGGGAGGGAGCACAGCAGAGCAGCAGCAGCCAAGTGTTGGCTCTGGGCTGGCCCATGGGCAGCAGGTGAGGACCAGGTTCCCCCTGAGTCCCCCAGAGCATCCCTGGCACTGGAGCCATACACGTGGCTCATCCCAGGGCTATCCCAAGGGAGCTCTCACGTGGTGGCAGAAGCTGTGCTGCTCGGTTGGTGGGATTAGGGGTAGGTTGGGCAGAGGGTTCCTGGTCCTGGTGACAGCCCTGGAATCAGTGTTCCCTTTAAAGCTGGAAATGCCTCCCTGGAGGCAAGGCAGCCGCGAGCCTGCTGCACACCTCCCTGTGCCCCTGGGGCTGAGCCCCCGCTCCTCCCCTGCAGCTAGAATTAAATATTCGATGTGTATTGCTGGTAAATCCTGTAAATCTCTTCTATCCCTGAGCCCTTGTCGCAGGAATATTGGTGCTGTAATCCCTGCAGGGCCCATCCTGCAGCCCTGCACAGCTCCCCAGACCCTGGGAGTGTTCACACACTGCATAGATGAGGCCCTCAGTGCCATGGGTTAGTGGTGGCCTTGGCAGTGCTGGGGTAAAGGTTGCACTTGGTGATCTTAAAAGTCTTTCAATCCAGTTGATTCTATGACTCCATGACCATGCTTCCTTTTCCCCATGTCTTCCCATGAGATGCTTCAGAGGCTGGTGATGGAGCAGGACCCAGTGCCCATGGCAGAGAACCCTGTCACTGGTGCTGCCTGCTGTGAGGGCAGGCACCGTCCCCATGCTGTATGTGATGGGGATGCCAGTGCCTGGCGTGGTCCCACCAGAGCCTTCCCCATCGCTGCTGTGCCCCCGCTCACCCTGTACTCCCCTGGCTCTGCCCTGTATGGGGGCTGTGCTAAGAGCATTGTGCAGAATTATGTATTTAAATATTTACGTTTTCATCAGCTTTGCAAATTAAGCCCATCCATTAAAGCAGCAGCTTGGGTCCTCCACTGGTGAGCAGGGACTGTGCTGTGCCCCAGGCTCCATGTACCCATCCCAGCATTGGCCCTGAGGGGCCCCACGGGTGGGTTGCAGCCTGGGAATGGGGCACAATGGCCTGGAGCACCCCTACCGGCACAGGGACCAATGGTTCTGTTTCCTCACCATTCCCAGGTCCTGCTTGCTGGAAATCCTGGCCTCTGCGGCCCCACTGCAAGGAGAACCGTGGGATGGGATGGTGTTGCAAAGGCAACTGATTGGGGTGGGTGTTACTTGAGCAGGAAAGGGCAGAGATCATCACTGCTGCTGCACTTGGTGCTAACGCCATGCTGCCCTGAGCTCCCAAAGCAGCTTTGGAGTGATCCTTGGCTTAAGTCATTACACCGTGTGTCTGGGGATGTAAGTGGCTTTTTAAGCCCAGGCAGCACTGCCCATCCTGCCGATGGAGCAAGGAGGAAGAAATGGCACAGCCTGGGGCATGCATGGGGGAGCTGCCATGGGCCCCAGGTGCCTGGAAAGGGCCCTCTGATGGGGCAGGTCTAACTCCTCGGGATGCCTGGAGCCCACTGCCTGCCTGGGGTTTTGATGGGCATTGAAGCAAGGTGTCCAGTGGGGATGCAGGCAGAGCCCCTGAGCAAGCATGGCCCAGGAGGATGCCTCTGCTCATCCCTTCCCTTTGCTGCAGGTGAATATTGGGCACGTTGGTTTTGTGTCAGCTTTCTGTCCCATGGGGCTCCCTGGGGTCACCTGCATGTTCCCCCCTTCCCAAGCACTGGAGGGGCACTGGGGGTGCGTGCTGGCTGCTGCTGGCCCCTGGCAGCATGGGCAGATGTCAAGTGCATCCATGGGAGGAAAGCTGTCCATGGGCATAACCAGTGATGGGTGCTCATCCGTGCAGTGCAGTGCCTGTGAACCCTGCACCAGCTGGCATGGAATGGGGTCACTGGGGCCTTGCTTGGCCTGGGGGTCCTTCCAGGGTGGTCTCCCAACCCAGTTGGCTTCTGCTGCTCTGGCTGTGGGGTCTCACCTTTGGCAGGCTGTCCCATGTGTCGTGTCCCAGCTCCCATGGGCAGGATGAGCATCGCTGCAGGGCTGAGGGGGCTGGAGGTGCAGCTCACCCTGCCTCCCCTGCCTCTGCTCGCTCCCGCCCATGGATGCTGGCATGGCCCCTTCCCTGTGCCACCTCTTTCCTTTTAAGCCAACTTCATTGTGGGCTCTGGCTGCCATCCCCTTCCTCTCATATAGGGCTTTTGAAGAAGCAGCTCTTCCACCAAGATCCAGGTTTGGGCATTGTAAGGATGCAGCACCAGGCTCCTTTCTGCACTGGTTCTGTCCTGGCAGCTCTGAGATGCTTTGGCTCTCTAGGACACCTCAGAGCGTGGCTCTTGCCCTGAGGACACTGGTGCTGGGTACCAGGTGCCTGGGCTGGGCTGTGCATGCGGGTTGGATGAAGGGGTCCTGCTCCCTGCAGCAGCAGCAGCCGAAGGCACGTACGTTGTGCCAGGGAGTCCCGGTGCTGGCGGCCGTGCGAGATCCCTGGCAGCTGGGGTGTGTCATGGCCGTATTTCCTCGCTCTGCTCCAGGAGTAATTGCTCAGATGGGGATTTGGGGCAACTCCCATCCCTCTCCCGGCATGGTAATGAGTGAAGAAGACTCAAAGACAAATGGCTCATTAAGAAGCAGTGCTGCATTGCAGGATTTTTCATCCCACCAACCGCTGCATCAGCAGAGGCAGCACCTCTCACGCTCGCTCTCCCCAACCCTGGAGAAGGATCTGCCAGGCAGCCAGTGCCAAAATGAATCTTGTGCTTAATAACCTGATAACCTGCCCCTCCCGCCCAACGGCCTGTCCTCAGCATCCCGGTGCATGGAGGCAGCGCTGGCTTGAGCCTGGGGGTGCTGGGTTTGGTACCTGGGAAATGCCCAGTGAGGAGTGATGTGCCGTGAAAGGGCTGAGCATTGGGGTGCCAGGGTCTCCCCAGCCCGGCTCCAGCAGCCGCTGTCGGCAGCCTCAGTAAACACTTCTCACCCCACTCACCTTCGCAGTTCCTCAGTGGATATTTGTCCTTCATGACTTTTCCAGCATCCTGCTTTATCCCTTATCGATAGCGGCACCGGGTCAGTTCCTGCTCCTCACAACCTTCCCACCTGCAGCCCGCTCAGTTTTCCTGTTAGCAGGAACTGGGTTGGATTTCGTGATTGCGTTGAGCGCGTTTGCTGCGATCTTTGCACCTTGCTCGCTCCCCTTCCCCTGGCCAGCCCTTGCCCCAGGTTACTGGGGTAACAAACCTCTCTTCCTGCCTGACGTGACTGATGAACCATCAGCGAGCTGCTTTCAGCTAATTCAACTTGTAAGAAAATAATGACTCGGCGCAGAATTATGTGCTAAATTAGGCAATTTCTTACTAAGCCCCTCTCATTCTATATTTTTTTTCCAGGCTGAGTAAATTTTACTAATACAGCCTAATAAAATAACAGAGCAATTAGTAATAAAATAAAATGTTTGCTTTCCACAACCCTTCTCACTTACAACGAGCTGGGAGAAAGTCAATAGATTAAAAGCGCAGCGGAAACGACCTGGCGATAGTCCCTATTTTCTTCCCATGGCTGTAGTTCAGATTTGCTCAGCACCTAAGTGGGAAAACCACTTCAGGGCTCTCTTCTTTCCTCCAGGCTCCAGCTCGCGTGCGGTGGCGGGCGCTCATGCTGCGCGTTTGTTCTCTCCTGCTTTCATCCCTGGCCACAAAGCTCCGCAGCAGGACCCGCGCTGGCAAAACCTTGTGCTAATTTGCAAAGCAGAATGGGCCGAGCTCGCGCCTTTGCCGGGCCAGCGGCTGGGATAACATCCCTTTGCTCCCGCTGGAGAGCCGGGATAGCGGGAGGAGGCTTTGTGGAGCATATGGCTGGATCCGGAGCAAATCAAAGTCAATGGCGAGGCGGCCACTGGGCCAGCTCTGGCGCCCGCTGGCAGGGAATTGCATAAGCGGATGGGGCTGGGGATGGTTTTGGGCTAAGCTGGGCAAAACACGTGGCTGTGGCCGTGCCGAGCCGTCCCCGTGGCTGCTGGTGCAGGCAGCACTGGTGTGGGGTGGCCCCCGGGGAGCAGGGAAGGCTGTGCCGTGTTAAAATGCACAGGCAGTGGGGTCAGGCTGGTTCTGGGGAGGAGCATCCTTGCTCTTCCTCCCTGGGCTTTATCCCCCTTGTGTTGCTCCCCCAGAGCCTGCTGCCCCCAGGAGATCCAGTGTGGAGGAGCCATCGGTGGCCGGGGCCATGAGGACAGCATCCCCCTGAGCACAGGGCGGTAAGTGCCACTGATGGGCTTCACAGGGGCCCCGGTACATGCTGCCCATAGAGTGGGGGGTCAGGACCCCCAGGTATGGGTCCATCAACCCCAGCTCTTGTGGTTTGACCTGGAAATGGAAAACCCAGCCTTGCCCTGTGCCAGGGCAGTTTGCTGTACCCAGATACTGAGGTGGGGGTTTGCTGTCCCATCACCTCTCCACTGGTAGTTCTGAAGCTGAAGGAAGGCTGGGGGGGCCCTGGGTGCCACAGGCTCCTGCTGGAGCTGCCCCACGTCTCTGGGCCCCATATATTGCTGCCTCTAAGGGAGACCTCACTGGGTGGCTGCTGGGAAGCAGAACTGCCTCTGCCAAGTGCTCCTATGGGAAATCAAGCAAGAGGCTGGATTTCAGCATGGCTGGTGGCTATGAGCCCTTCTCCTCCCCGTGCTGACCCTCGTGGTGGGGAGAGACATGGTGGGAGCAGATGTCAGAGGGGAGGTGGCGGTGAGGAATCGCCTTTGGGAGTTTCTCCAGGCTTTGGATGCAATAAAGGCAAGGAGTGAGTTATTTGTAATGGTAATTATGCTCTTCCAGTTTATCCTAGCACATAATCATGTGGGCGGTAGGTTCCCACTGGTGGTAATTACCCTGGTGTTAAATGGCACAAAATTCAGCCAGGCTGGGTTTGCCCCCCCTCTTTTGAGTCTGTGTTTTGGTGGCACAAATCCCTCCCTTCCCAAGAGATGTGCAGTGTGTGTGGCCTTCAGTGGGACACGGATCTGGCTGGATCCCCCTGTCCCATGTGGCAGCCTCCTGCCTGCACTGCCCGTGCTGGACAGGACAGAGGAGCAGGCTTGGTGCATTTCCTTCCCTCTTCAAGTGGCCATCCCCCCCAGGACATGGGTTTGGGGACCCTGGGCCACGCTGCTATGCTGAGACCTATGGCATCGCTTCCAACCCCTTCCCCATCCCCAGGGTGCCCACAGAAGCACCAGTTGGTCCCTGGCCAGGGCTCAGGCACTTGGGTGGCTTTGGTGAGCTGGTTCTAGCTGGGATGCAGCATCCTTCACCATGGCTCATCCCCATTCTCTGCCATCTCCTGCTCCGCCGGTGGCTGCAGGATTGCTCTATCGGGGCCCAGGTTTGTTTGACTCCTGCCCTTTCTGCACGCAAAGCCCCGCCAGGCTCATGCTGATGGGCTGCTCCACTGTTTTAACTCCTTCTTCCCACTGCAGCAGCAATATTTGGATCACCTGAGAGCTTCCCTCCCCGAGCAGATGATAGCTCAGCCTGCAGAGGTGGAGGCAGAGCCGGGAGCCTGTGTGTCTGTCTGTCCATCCTGCTGCCGATCGCAGGCTCAGTCCCTGGCAGCAGCTCTCCCAGGAGGCTGCAGCATCCTTTGGTTAAGATGCAGCAATTAGGGAGCCTCATTAGAGCTGGAGCATGACTGGGAGGGCAGGGGGAGAGGTGCAGGACCGAGTATCCAGCCTTAGATCCAGGAAGGAAGGAGGCAGTGGAGGCTTATTAGGGCATACGTGTTCCCCTGGCGATGCTGCGTCCTGTCTGCTGCTTGCCACCATCACACATGTCATTACCCACCCTGTGACCATCAGGGGCATCCAGCCCCTTTCCTCTCCTGGGGTTCCTGGTGTCACTCTGATCCCCATGTGATAGACAGACCCCCCTATGCATGGGGACCATCCCATGGTCACCTTTCCATCCCACGGTCACCTTTTCCTGCAGTCTGTCTTGGACACAGGCTGCCCACAGCACCCTGCCTGCGTATGATAACAAGAGCATTAACGATGCCTGTTAATTAGCTGAGCTACACTGGGGAATTACTAATTTCCTCATTTACAGTCATACCAAAGGCACAGCCTTTGAGGACCATAAGGAAAACAAACCTCTGTGGGTGCACACAGCTCCAGTGTCCCCAAGGCCAGCCTGGCTCAACACCATCCATCCTCCTGCTCCTGTGTGGGGATGTCACACGCAGCTGAGCTGTCTCCACTCCCTGGATCTCCATCCTTGGGGGCTGGAGGGGCTGTGGGAGCTGGTGGGGTGGCCACTTGTGGGTCTCCATCCATGGTTGAGCACGGTGCAGGGAGGATGGGCTGGATGGAGACATCAGAGCGCGGCTCCCCTGCGCCCCGCGGCAGCTCATTAACAGCTCTGTGAATCGCAACGGCTGAAACTCCCAGCCAGAACCATTTTCCTCATGGAGAAACACTTCATAATATTTGGTGTCGGAGAAGAAAACAAGTTTCTGATGATGGCAGCGTGTCCTCCCTCGCCGTCTGCAGGCCCATGCTGCCTGCATCGCTGCTGGCAGCACTTTCTCCTTCCCGCTGCCGGCACCGTGCCCCCCTTGCCCCATGGAGAACCAGGTTTCTGGCATTCCCGGGGCTCAGCCAGGGACAGATCATACCCTGGGAGCTTCCCAGCCCTCTCAGTCCATTTCCATGCGGGAGCCCCAGTGTTTTTCTGGTGGTGGGTTGCAGGAGGAAGTGTGACTCTGTGTCTGTCTCTATCCCTGCAGATGAGCCCGCAGGGACAACCCTGCAGGATGCCGAAGCTATGGGGCGGGTGCTGACACCATGAAGGGCTACCATGGGGAGCGTAGCCAGGTACAGCCTTCCTCCGGCCACCGCTGCCACTGCATCCCAGAGGACTGCCAGCATCCCGCCAACTACATCCAGCGCGGCCCCGAGGGCCGGCCACCGTACCCCCTCAGCCCCAGCGAGCCGTGTTCCTTGGAGCATCCCTACTGCCCGGCGCGGAGCCCCGGCGCGGCCAGCGAGTGCCCGGGCGGGCCCTTGAGCGAGCTGCCCTCGGCCAGCGCCAGCAGCACCTTCCCAAGGATGCACCACGTGCAGCAGCCCTACGACTCCTGCGACGAATGCATGGCGACAGCAGCCCACCCCGCCAGCAAGATCAACCGCCTGCCCCCTACGCTGCTGGACCAGTTCGAGAAGCAGCTCCCGCTGCACCACGACGGCTTCCACACACTGCAGTACCCACGGGCTGGCGGTGCCGAGCCCCGCAGCGAGAGCCCCAGCCGCATCCGCCACCTCGTCCACTCCGTCCAGAAGCTCTTCGCCAAGTCCCACTCCCTGGAGGCGCCGGCCAAGCGGGAATACAACGGTGCCAAGATGGACGGCCGCGGGGACGGCTACCACCACCATCACCATCACCACCACCATCACCACCACCAGTCCCGCCACGGCAAGCGCAGCAAGAGCAAGGACCGCAAGGTGGACTCCCGGCATCGGTCCAAGATGATGGGCTGGTGGAGCTCCGATGACAACCTGGACAGCGACAGCAGCTACATGGTGTCCGGCCGGCACGCTGCCGACCAGGGCACCCAGTACTGCGTGGACGCTCCCGAAAGTGCCTTCAGAGACTTGACCTTGAAGAGTCTAAAAGGCGGCGGGGAAGGAAAATGCCTGGCTTGTGCCGGCATGTCCATGTCTCTGGACGGCCAGACAGTCAAGAGGAGCGCCTGGCACACCATGACCGTCAGCCAGGCACGTGAAGCCTACCCCAGCGCCGGCAGCACCGAGAAGACCTTGATGCTTCAGGAATCAAAGGCCAAAGACCGAGCGTACCAGTACCTGCAGGTGAGGGGCTGGGCGGGGGCTGCCACCCCGGGGACTGTGGCTGGTGATGCCGTGAGGTGAGCCAGGGCTGGGACCATCCACCCCAGCACCCCAGAGCACTGTGGGGATGCTCCAACTCTGCTCCATGTCCTGTGTTGGTCCCTGCTGTCCCCCATCTGCCTCCTGCTCTGTACCTGATAGATTTGGGGCTCTGCTGGCTCAGTGGCCCCTCATCTGCTCCCTCCTTGTGGCTTTTATCCCACTTGTGCCTGGCTGGGTGCCACCCCCTGCCTCGTCACAGGGTCCCTTCTAGGTCACCCCTCTTCCAATTAAAATCTAATTAACTTTTCTCTTCCTTTCCCGGGGGAAGGAGACAGTGATTGGCAATGCTGTGCTGGGCAGGGGAGGGGGGTGGCTGGGGCCCCACTCTGCCAGTAGCGGGGGCATCTGGGCAGGGGGCCGGCCCCACTGCCCTCCCCATGGGGCTCGGGGGACCCCTTCCCCCTGCCACAGCCTGGTAAGGACCCCGTGGTGCCGGCGGGACCAGCGGCCGGTGGCTCTGCTGGCATGGGTGGGATTTGGCCCAGCCGTGCCTGCCGGGGGGGCTGCAAGGTGGGAGATGCTGCTTTGTCCCATGTTTTAGGATGGGGCTGGGCATAGGGAGCTGTAGCTGCTAGCAGGGGTCAGCTCTTTGAATTTAAGGGCTTTCTCAGAGCAGTGGGATGCTGTGGGGAGGGCAGGGGAGTTGTGCCAGTGCAGGCACCAGCCTTGTGTTTGGGCCATGCATGCACGCTGGGCTCGGGATGGCACATGCCATGTGGCAGGCACAGGGCTTGGCATCTCGACCACGGGACCCCAGCCACGGCATCTTCCCCCTCTTGCCTCCCGCTCCAGGTGCCCCAGGATGAGTGGAGCGGGTACCCAGCGGTGGG
Source organism: Psittacus erithacus (assembly GCA_009867235.2). Lineage (NCBI taxonomy): Eukaryota > Metazoa > Chordata > Aves > Psittaciformes > Psittacidae > Psittacus > Psittacus erithacus. The sequence goes on from WYDI02028580.1 coordinate 46,988, forward strand.
CAAGGACGGGGAGATTCCCTGCCGGCGGATGCGCAGCGGCAGCTACATCAAGGCCATGGGCGACGAGGACAGCGCCGACTCGGACATCAGCACCAAAGTATTGCCCAGGGCAGCCACGCGGCGAGACAGCTACCGCCGCTCCTCCAGCGCCGACCAGGCCAGGACCAAGTAAGGGCTGTCACCTCCCAGACCCATCTCAGCACTGCAGGCAGCAGCGAGGCCATGCGCTGGAGCTCCCTGGGAGGATGAGCAGCATCATCCTTGCTTACAGCCCAGTGCAGTGGTGCTGAGCCCTGTCCCTGAGCTGTGGCTGCCCTTGGTGGTGGGTGCTGGGATGGACATGGCTGTGCTGGGCTTTGGGGTGGGACCTGCTGCTGCAGCCACATCAGAGGCTGGGGAAAGAGGCACATTCAAGAGGAGATAACTGAAATGTGCCCCAGTCCTGGAGGCACATTCAGAAGGAGAAGACTGGGACATGCGCCAGTCCTAGAGGGTGGCAGGCTGGCTCCTTGTCCCCGTTCCCAGTGCCTGGAGCAGGCATATACCTCTCCATCAATCTTGCACTTCTAGGGGATGGCTCCATACCGCCAGGGCAGCGTTACGGGGCAGTGAGGAGTGGGGACAGTGGTGGTGGCCATAGCGACTATCGCTACGGCTGCATTTCCAAATGCTCTGCTTGAATTTGTTGCTTTTGGTGCGATCCCTTCTATTCCCACTGTCTCTCATTAGGTTTGCAAGTAGGCACTATTCTGATTCATATATCTGTAACTGTCCCAGCTGCTGCACGCCACCGCGAATGCTCCCGCGGGGACAGAGCTACGGGCGCTCCTTCACCACCGGCCAGGTACGGTGCCAGTGCTAGGGCAGGGAGGCGTGGATGCTCCCCATAGCATCTCCTGCCCCGCTCAGCCCCATCTCAGCACCCTCAGCCTCACCTGCTGCTCTCCCCAGATCAACGACGAGCTCAACCACCAGTTCGAAGCCGTCTGCGAGTCGGTGTTTGGCGAGGTGGAGTCTCAGGCCGTGGAGGCGCTGGATCTGCCCGGCTGCTTCCGCATGCGGAGCCACAGCTACCTGCGCGCCATCCAGGCCGGCTGCTCCCAGGACGACGACTGCCTCTCACTCTTCTCCATGTCGGCCCCCGCCGGGCCGTCCATCACCAGCAGCATCCTGAAGCCCAGCACTTGTGAGTCCCGGGAGGTGGTGAGGGCTTGGCCATGCGAGGGACCTCCACATCTCCCTGCCTTCATCTGGGAACATGCCAGGGGCTGCTGATGTCCCCATTCCTGCCCTAGCCCCGTACAGCCCTGGCACAGAGTGCAAGCATCCTGCTTGGAGCTCAGCCCTGGCACAGGGCATGAGCATCCTGCTCGTGGCTCAGTCCTGGTCAGAGGGCTGCTCTGTGCCCCAGCACTCGTCTGCTGTTCCCTCCGTTCCTTCACTTCCATCCCCATCTCTGCCCCTTGAGGGTGCTGTGGGAGCATGGCCAGCGTGGGTCTGGCGCGGCTTCCAGTGGGGATAAACAGGCCAAAAAGCCCCCCTGAGCTCCAGCCTGGGTTTCATCCAGCTGAGGTGTGAATCCGGTGGGTTCATGAGCCCCCGTTGTGGGAGGAGGTGGGCATCATTCCCGGGGCCCCTGTTCGTGGCGGGAACTGAGCAAGTGTCTGTGTTTTCACGGTCCTTTTCATCCTGCGCCTCTCCCACAACAGCCTTCAGTTACAGAAAAGCTCCACCTCCCATCCCTCCAGGAACCAAAGCCAAACCTCTCATCTCCGTCACGGCGCAGAGCAGCACCGAGTCCGCCCATGAGAGCTACCTGCCCGGCGAGGCCACGCGCAGCTCCGCATGGTCCAAAGACTCCGCGGCCCGCTGCAACTCGGCCGAGAGCCTGGACTCCTCCAAGGTGACGTCCGTGGCCCTTGACCTGCCTCCGGTCCAGCCCCGTGCTGCTCCCAAGCCCTCCACACTCATCATCAAGGCCATTCCCGGCCGGGAGGAGCTGCGGAGCTTGGCTCGGCAGAGGAAGTGGCGTCCCTCCATCGGTGTCCAGGTGGGATTCGCTCCTCCCTGTGGGCTCCAAGCTGGCCCCGAGCCTGCCTGAGTGGCATGGGCTACAGCGAGCTGCCGTACCAGCACCCTTCCTCTGTCCCTCGTCAGGTTGAGGCCATCTCCGACTCAGATACGGAGAGCAGGAGCCAGAGGGAATTCCACTCCATTGGGGTGCAGGTGGAGGAGGACAAAAGGTACCACATGACCCGGCTGGGCTGAGACCTGCCACACTCACTGCACTATAGGTCCTTGAGCAGCACACTCCATCACTGCCCCACAGCAGCTTTTCATTCTCTTCTCCGGCTGAGACCCCAGCACTGTCCCCATCCTGGGCAGGATCTGTCCTTCCTTTGCCCTCGTACCTCACTGCTGCAAGCAAACTGCCTGCTCCCCTCCCTGTGCTCAGGTCCCTTCTGCTGGGGCTCAGCCCTGGGCTTTGCACACATGAAAGCTTTGGGTTTTTCTGCAGCTAAACATGACATTTTGGCTGGGTTGGGAATGCTGAGTGGCAGGACCTGCACGGCCTGCAGGAGGGGAGCTCCTGCAATATGCCCACGCAGCCTGGTGCATGCTCCTCCATCCTTGGTCCAGCACTGGTAGCCATGGAAACGAGCTAAGAGCAGAGGAGATAAGGGACCAGCGGGTTGTGGCTGCTCAGAGCTGTTCCTATGGCCCCAAATGCTCCAGGATTCAGACTGATATCGGCATACCCAGCCCCACTATGCCTGTGGTCATCCCTCACTCTACCCCTGCCCGTCATGGTACCCAGCAGGGGGACAGAGCAGTGGGCCTGTCCTTGTTGGCTGCAGCTGCTCAGAGCCGTTCCCGTGGCCCCAGATGCTCCAGGATCCCGACTGATCCCAGCATCCCCAGCCCCATCATGCCTGTGGGAATCCCTGGCCCTGGGGAACCAGGGTTGTCCCTGTTGGCTGCAGGGGTCCCCATGCGCTCTTGCTCTCCGCAGGCGAGCGCGCTTCAAGCGCTCCAACAGCGTGACGGCAGGCGTGCAGGCGGACCTGGAGCTGGAGGGCTTCACCGGCCTGGCCGTGGCCACTGAGGACAAAGCGCTGCAGTTCGGGCGCCCCTTCCAGCGGCATTCCTCGGAGCCCGAGACCGGCCGGCAGTATGCGGTGTACAAGACGGTGCACACGCAGGGGCAGTGGGCGTACCGGGAGGACTATCAGCTGCAGTATGACACGGTGGAGGTGCCCCGGCGGGATGCCTGGATGGAAAGGGGCTCCCGCAGCCTTCCTGACTCCGGACGTGCCTCCCCCTGCCACCGTGATGGGGAATGGTTCATCAAACTGCTGCAGGCGGAGGTGGAGAAGATGGAGGGCTGGTGCCAGCAGATGGAGAGGGAGGCTGAGGACTATGACCTGCCAGAGGAGAGTGAGTTTGGGGGGGTTGTGGGGTCGGGAGAGACTGGGACCACCTTGGGACCACTTTGGAGCATCTCCCCTGCCAAGGTTAAAGAGGTTGAGTGGGGAAAAGAAACACCAGGAAACCCTCTGGGACTAATGGGGTCTGGAGGAGGTAGAAGATGCCCCATGGGTTAACGGGGTGCAGAGAGGTGCAGGTCCCCACCATGCGGGGACAGGCTCTGTACATGGGAGCGCTGACTGTCTGCTCTCCCCCCTGCCAGTCCTGGAGAAGATCCGGAGCGCCGTGGGCAGCGCCCAGCTCCTCATGTCCCAGAAGGTGCAGCAGTTTTACCGCCTCTGCCAGCAGAACATGGTGAGTGCCTGGCAGTGGTGCCATGGGGTCAGCCATGGCCAGTGGAAAAGGGAGTTGGTAATGCCATGGGGACAGAGATCCCCCAGCAGCGAGGCAGTGGGATGACTGCATGGCCAGTGGAAACAACATCCCATAGGGTGATGTGGATGACACTCTGTCCCCACAGGATCCCAATGCATTCCCTGTGCCCACCTTCCAAGACCTGGCCGGCTTCTGGGACCTCCTGCAGCTCTCCATTGAGGACGTCAGCATGAAGTTTGCAGAGCTCCTGCAGCTCAAGGCCAATGGGTGGAAGATTGTGGAGCCCAAGGTAAGGGCAGGGCTCTGCTGGCACTCATCCCCCATCACCTCTCCCTACCTCCTCTTCCTCCTCAGGCATATCTGCACCCAAAACACCACTGCTTTGCTGGGCTGTTGCAGGGGACTGCTCTTAGCAAACACTTGAAAAATAGAGCTGGAAAACATGAGGGTAAAGAAGGGGCAGTTTCCCTGGCGTGGGCTCGCTGGCTGTTTCTGGGCAGCGCTGCCTGCATAGGGTCACGCAGGGTCTTGGCACAGGCCGCCTGCGGCAGGAACCTTCACACCAGTGCAGGCAGATGAAAGGACATGCACCTTGGTGTGCAGAAGGGTTTGTGGGGCCATCTCGCCGTGGCTTTGACACCCCCCATGCATGGAGGCGTCTCACACGCCTGTTGCCTGTGCCGAGCCCACCGGGATGCCCGTTCCTGGAGATCCCATCCTGAAGCCGCTGTTGCCTGTGCAGGAGGAGAAGAAGGTGCCTCCCCCGATACCAAAGAAGCCGCCGCGCTCCAAGGTGCACCCGGTGAAGGAGCGCTCCCTGGACTCGGTGGACCGGCAGCGGCAGGAGGCCCGCAAGCGGCTCCTGGCAGCCAAGCGCGCTGCCTCCTTCCGCCAGAGCTCGGCCACCGAGAGCGCGGACAGCATCGAGATCTACATCCCCGAGGCGCAGACCCGGCTCTGACCGCAGCCTCTGCTTTTCTACCCGGACTGGACGGCGCGGCCATAGCTCACTGTGACGGGGGCCGCGGGGACACCCTGGGGCAGCTCTTGGCCCCGCTCACAGCTTCTCTCTTTTCTATCTTAGACCTTTCGTGGATCCCATGGCGGGGGAACACAAGCCCGGTTCTGCCCCGTCCCATTGCCCCCCTGCCCGCATGCCCCTGCCAGCCTCTCCCGGGGTCCGGGGCTCTCCCTCCCTCTGCCCTCCCTGGGGCCATGTCCCAGCTCTCTGTCCCCTTCCCACGCCTCCTGCACCCCCTCCCCAGCCTGTGTCCCCACTGAAAGAGAGGTGACCCTCAGCCTTCAGACCCCTGAGCTGGAGGGGAGGGGGCTGCAGGCAGGCCCCCCCCCAACCTCTCTGTATTCAGTACAATCCCCCCAAACCCAGTGGGGACAGGACCCCCAGCCCCACCGGCACCAGGCTTTGGGATGTGGCAGGGACACAGGGATCCCTCGCTCTGCCCCTGCCTGCCTCTGGCTCAGGTGCCACAGGGGACCCAGGGCTCCTTCCCTATATACATCTATAACTATAACCTGAGGAATAAACCAGAAACTCCCCGTGCCCAGCGCTGTGTTCTGCCTGGCGGGATGGACCAGAGCAGCAGGAGTCCCCGGACACGGCCCCGATACCCTCGCACGGAGCATTGCGATGCGCTTCTCCCCTTCCTGCTCAGCCCTCCTTCCCAATCCTTCTGTCCCTCCATCCGTCCGTCCTTCCCTCCTGCCAGCCTGGAGTCTGGGAGCACCTCTGCAGTGCGGCACTAGCCAGGGATGGGGGATACGGTCCCCCTGTGCCTTGCTGCCAATGGGAGCCACTTCCCAGCATGAGAATGAGATGGTGGTAATGGGGAGTCCTGCCTGTGGTGCCAGGGACCGCCGTGGCTCTGCTGGCGGGTTGGATGGGAGCATGGACATGACCAGCAGCTGCTGCTTGAATGTGGGGCTGCTGGAGATCCCCCTGGTGGGTCACCCCTTCTCCCACAGGATGGGACACCCCAAGACGGGGCTGCCATGCGCTTGGTGCCCCCTGGTCCCACTCTAAGCATCCTATCCCCTTCAGTGTCCCTTTTGGTGGCAGAAGAGGGGAGGACCCCATCCCTGTCCCTCACCCTGCCACGCAGCATCACCAGCCACTCCCAGGCAGGGCCGGCAGGCTTCGGGAGCTCCTGAAATCCATGGCCAAACGTCTCCCAGCGCCCTGGGGCAGGGCACCGGGATCGGAGGCAGCTGTGGAGGGGTGAGGGGCCCAGCTTGTGCCCTCCCTCTCCATGTACCAGAAGGGGGCCAGGGCCAAGCACTGGGGTCCCTTGCTCCAGGGGGTTCTGCGGTGCTAAACACCTCTGGGACGGCAGCGCCCGCTCAGCCACCCAAAGCCCTTTCCCACCCTGCTCTCCCACCTCATGGTCCAAATGATTCCCTTCCGTGGGGGGTCCGGTCCCGGCCGAGCACAGGGAATAGAGCACGAACGGTTGGCCT
>WYDI02028582.1:10085-21393 GCA_009867235.2 Psittacus erithacus
CCACCAAATTGGTCAGGCAGCATTTCCCCTTAGTGAAGCCATGCTGGCTGTCACCAAGCACCTTGTTGTTTTTCATGCGCTTTAGCATGCCTTCCAGGAGAATCTGCTCCAAGATTTTGCCAGGCACAGAGGTGAGACTGACTGCTCTGTCGTTCCCTGGGTCTTCCATTTTCCACTTCTTGAAAATGGGCGTTATATGACCTACATTTTTTTGCAAACTCTGCTCCTCTTGCCTTCACAGGTATTCACAAAGAGCAGCTTTTGGGAACATCTGTGTTCAAAACTATGTGACAAAAATATGTGACAACAAGGTAATAATTGGCAGCATAGGCATTAGCTTTGAAGCATTAAAAGGCTAGGTGGTGGTACTTGAGCTTCCAGATCATTTCTGAATACACAGTTTTGACACCAGTCAAGGGTGGCATTATCAAAGATCCATTCTGAGTCAAATGAGCAACATTGAACTGTCTAGCTTACCTCCTTGGCATTATTTATTTGTAAACACTAAGGGATTAAGCAAAATCAAATCCCAGCATCCATATATTATTTTCTGAAAAAGTTTATTTGCCTTTCAGCTACCTCTTTCTACAAGCTCTGGAAATCATTAGAGTACCTCTTGCCTCATGTTGTGGTTTAGATCCAGCTGGTAGCTCAGAACAACACAGCTGTTCACTCACCATCTCCTTCCCTGCTCCGGGTGGGATGGGGAGGAGAATCAAAAGAAGGTAAACCCCATGGGTTGAGATAAGAACAATTTAATAACTAAAATAAAATATAGTGATAATAGAAATACTACTACTACTACAACCAATAATAATAATAATAATAATAAAATAAAGCAACAAGAGAAAAAAGAAAAGCTCAGAAAACACAACTGATGCACAATACAATCGCTCAGCACCTGCTGACTGATACCCAGCCCAACCTGAGCAGCGATTGGTCCCTTTCGGTAACTCTCCCTAGTTTATATACTGGGCATGACGTGGCATGGAATACCTCTTTGGCTAGTTTGCATCAGGTGTTCTGCCTATGCTTCCTCCTGGCTTCCTGTTCTCCTCCTCACTGGCAGAGCATGAGAGACTCAGAAAGTCCTTGATCAGGGTAAGCATTACTTAGCAATAGCTAAAACATCGGTTGTTATCAGCACTGTTACCAGCACTGTTCTCAGGCTAATGTTGAAAACACAGCACTGCACCAGCTGCTAGGAAGGAGAAAAATGACTGCTACTGCTAAACCCAGGACATCTCATTACTACTGTAGATAATGATGGTGAAGATTAAAAATAATGGGGCTTGCGAATAAAACATAGAGGAGGACATAAAGAAGTTTCCAGTATCAGCAGTTTATGTCAGCCTGGGGTTTATTTTACACCAGAAAAGGGCTGCTTCAGAAGACTGATGAAAGCTTTTCGTGCCCTTAGCTAGACACAAGTAGTCATGTATATTACATGCCAAATTGAGTCATACTTCAAGTCACTGGCCTGAACTAACCTTAATAACAGGTTTTGACCCATCTGTTACATCTGCCTTGGCTAGTGGAGAAATTGTATCCATTTCTATACTTTGACTCCTCAAATCTGATTTTAAATCAGAGCACTGATTTTAAATCCCTGAACTTAGTTCTGATTTGAGTGTTATTTTTTTTTCTGCATTGTATTTGCTTACACTGTTTTTCCCTATAGTTCTTTTTTCTACTTTCTTGCCTTTACCGCTAGACTTTTAAAATAGCTATACCTCAGCCTGGCTTTTTCTGGTCACCAGCTGCTGCTGTTCAGTAGTTGAGAGAAGGCATTTCTAGAGATCATATGTCTTCAGTGAGAATGCTCTTGTGCTGAAGGTTTTCAAATGTGATTTTCTGCAATAATCATTTAAGGCTTGGTCTCTAGGGTGTGCCTGCCTGTTCAATTAGTTGTCCATTTTTAGAAAGCCATGCACAAAATGGTAGGCTAATGATCAAAACTAATTTGCTGAGAAGTTTAAATACTTACAATGTTTACTTTTTGTTATGGTTACACAACAACAGGCACTTTACAACCCTCTTTAGTCTCTGTCAGTTGTCATCTGCAGATAACTAACTTTGCTATCAGCTCCTCATTCAACACTAATCATTTTAGTGGGCTGCTGATTTCTATATTACCTTTTCCGGACTGATTTTCAGATGTGACAGTGTCCTGCTATCCACTGCCTTAGGTAGAATAAGTCTGTCTTCTGATGAAGATAGTTGGTATGATGTAACGAAGATGGATGGATGCATCTGTTGCATACATGACAATGCCTGTTTCAGTCTGTAACTGAATAGGCTGCAGTGCATCTGAATTTGTTTTAGGACAGAAAGATGAACTGCAGACATTTCCAAAACACTTCTAGACCTATCTTTGGTATCCATGAACAAGGCACCAATTGCAAATAACATCTTTGCTTGCATGAGAGATCTATTAGATCAGTTCTTGTATGGGGGAGGACCAGTGGGTACCCAACAGACTTCCAGTCTGCTCCTCCTTAACTGAGGGAAGGCTACCTGCATGTGGCTTCCTTCTGGGAGGAAGAAAACAAATCTCAATTCAATGGTCTTGCTTTTTGAAAGTCATTCCACACTGGCCTTCACACCTTTCTATTATTCTAATAATTAATAAAGGTGCTCTGAACAACCATACTTACTTTGAAAAAGTGACTAAACATGCTTTTCCCTCTGGATGCCCATTTTAGCTCAGCACCTGCATAATGTAAACAGGCAGCTGTGTAGAAACAGAAAAAGCAATTGGAAAGGAATTATTTTAAAACATCAGAAAATAACAAGGAAAGGGCTAGAACAGTAAACAGGCTTCAGTATGAGAATGCAAATAGCAGAAATGACAGAGAAAAACATCAGGGAAACTGTGGGCATCAGCTGTTAGACTGACAGCATTTTGATCTGGTTAATGAGGGAAAGAAATGGCCCATATCTTCCTGGCACAGTTCACAGTGCAATTTCTTAAGCAAGTAAGCACCTCAAAGTATACTGAAAAGCTTTAGCTAAGGCAGATTAGAAGAAAACTACTGGAAGCTGCAGCTAGCTGTAACCAACAAGCATAAGAAAAGGCAGTAAAATTCCATGGTTTTAGGTGCTTTTAACAGGCTTTTTAACTCCAGCAAAAAGGATAGATGGTCCTCAGCCTTCTGCTTAATCTTCTAGGGGAAGATTAAGCCCTTATCACGGTCTTTTGTGCAGAGGTTTCACAGCCACAGTGAAATGTCTCTGCTCTGAGCTCTCCTGTGATGGAGCCATTCTATTTACACTTTTTTGTTGTTATCAGCTGTGTTACTCTCTTAGCCTTTGGTGGAGCAAGATCAGCTGGAGGAGGGGCAAAGCTTCAGCTATTTTCTCTGTATGTTGCATCTAAGCATGCAGTGCTTTTCCTTCATGCCCACTAAGAGGGTGCAAGGCAGCCGTGCCACAGCTCCTCCTGAACCTCCTGAACAGAAAAGAGGCTGAGGTTGAAGTCCTCACACCTGGAAGTTGGCAAAGCAGGGCTGGTTTACTGTGGAGACTTCACAAGCAAGGTCTGCTCATTTTGTCAGTGTTATTGACTACTGTCACAGCTCACACAGATCTGGCTTGTCCAACCATCAGCTCACAGAGGCCTCTAAATAAGTTTTCTGCCTTTGAGAGCATCTTTCCCAAAGACTTGATGTGCACCTTCATGAAATCTGAAAGACAGATATAATGAATGACACTTAGCTTGTCCCACTGCAGTAAATTGAAACCAAGAAGGGGACCTGATCTTAATTTTCTTGCCGAGAGTAGCCTGCAGAGCCTGAAATTCAAAGATACAATATCTGCTTTGTAACTGTATGAGCTTGCTGTAAAATATGCTGTAATCTTTGCCAGGGGTATGTTGTGCATTCCCTGGAGCTTTTTCAGGGCTGAGGAACACTTCAGACTGCCTAACAGTTCGTTCAGGCTTTGCCTTATAAGGCCTTTCAACTCCAGCACAAGCACATGACAGCCCCTCCAAGTGTCAGCCTGTTGGGAACAGATCACAGCAACAGTTTTCCCTGCTCAGGGTGCCACGTTTGTCCTGTCTGCCTTGACCTGCTGCCCCTCTAGCCCTTGTCCTGACAGCCAGCATAAAAACAAGACCTTAGGGTAAGCGGTGTGGAGGGCAAAGGCTTAACTCAGCCTGTGTGCCTGTCCTTGCTGCAGAGGTTGAACTACTTTGAAGGCACAGCGGTATTTTTATGTATTATACTTACTTCAGTTACAGCTGTGATGCCCTAGGAAGGTTGACGGTTTACTACTGATAACACATTCTTCAGCGGTAAGTCATGGGATGTGCTGCTTTTGGGGAGACATCTGATCTGTTAGTGAAGCTGAAGGAACCGTGAGTTAAAAGTTGCTTTCAGTTCATTCCCCCTCCAGCAACTCGGAGTCAGGACAGCAGAAACACTTCTGCTTTTTCTTCTCTCAGTTTGTACGTCTTATTTTAGCAGCTCGAAAACATCAGCAGATTAGGCTAAAGTACTGAAATGGGGAATGCAAACCAGTGAAAGCAGAATATGCTCTGCTTTGACTTAAAATACCCTTTCTGAAAGCTGATTAAGTTACAAGCCTTGGGAAACAGCTATTTGTGGAAATCCAGGAGGACACTCAGACTCTCCCGCAGTTCCCGGCAGCATTCCCATTGCAGCTTGGCTGGGCTTGGCCAGGCTGCACATCAGTAGAAAACACACAGGGCTTTACAAGTGTTTGGAGCTGTACGGAGAAGGAGCCCTATCTGGGACTGACACAGTGGGACAATACAGCCAGGAGCAGATCTTGGATCTCCTGCACTCCAGCCCTATATCAGAAGGCTATCCAACCTCTTGGAGGAAAACTCCTACTCCTTCAGCCCTCTCTACACCCATGAAAGCCTTCCAAAGTTCAAAACCTACAAATGGCAGCAACTAAAAATGGTAGCACCTTTTATTACACAGACTCAGAAGCTGAGTAAATCCAGACTGAATGGGGCAAAACATGCAAAACAAGCTCCACAAGCAGAAGGTTGTGTGACTTCAGTGGGATTACCACTTGCAGGATATGTCTTCAAGGCCTCTGAACAGAAGCTTGTAAGCTGCTCTGAGGGATGAAAGGTATCATGAGACAACACACTGCACACCACCTTCATTGCAATAACCACTATTTGCCATAACACAGTGATTTGTCCAAAGCCACAGGTCACAATGCTTAATTAAAAGCATTAAAACTACAAACACTATAGCATAGATAGACCTTAGGTTGCTCAAAGCTAGGCATGCAACAGGATGAGGTTTTCAGCAAAAGGAAGAACTGCCCAAGTTGGATATGGAGCTCTTACACAATCAGGCACATCCATATAGAGATTTAAGCTGCATCTGCTTATCTCCAAAACAAGCTAAACCACCTTTTAAAGTCTTTCAAACCAACTTTTATTCACAGTCCTTTTTGATATGGGCACTTCCGAAACATTTTTCTTGCTTTCTACTTGCAGCAGTGCTGCATTTGACTCTGGCTTTGAAGCTGTTGAAATTGCACTCAAGGCAAAAAAAAACCCAAGGTAATGCTTATTGTGGAATCTTATACACAAAACCAACACTTTGTACCAACACTTGCTCTGCTTCCCCTGAAACATCATTTTAATTCAGTAATGCACACCAGATCACCAACATAAAGCAACACCTGTTTTTCCTGCCGTTTTTACATTATTAACTCATTTTTCTCAGCACATTCTTTGTTTTTTCTCAAAGGATCAAGAATGTCCCTTTTGTTTTGCATTTTTTTTCCTCTCTGCCTCACTCCAAAAGATTATGAGCTACACTTTGTTTCTGCAATACTGGGTTTTCTGCAGGGAAAACTGTGCCCAGATCGATTGCAGGAATAATTCCCATTATAAAATTTCACAGCTGGTACACTTTCATCATGGGATGAGATGGGCAGCCTAGAGTATTAAATCAGAACTCTGATAGCTGGATGAGAGGTGCCGTGAAACCAAGAGGAGAAAAAAAAGAAGCAAGCAAACAAACAAACCAAATCAAACAAACAAAAAAACCCCAAACAAACAAAAATAAGCAAGCAAAAATAAATAAAATAGTAATAAAAAAGGTAAAATAAATAAAAATAAAAATAAAAGAGGAAAAAAAAACAAGAAAAAACAAGTCCTTGCCACAATATACCACTTACAGTCAGAACTATAAATCAGTGGAAGGCTGGAAACTTACATTGATAACAAGTACAACATGGTTCAATAACAGGATATTTTGAAAGGGAAATCAAATACAGAGTTGTTCTTCAGGCTTAGCTTGTGAGCTCCCTGGCAGAGCAGTATTATTTTGAAGGTACTAATGAGCAGGATTTCAAATACTTTTTTTGCTAAAAATTAAAATGCGTCATGTAATTTGCAAGTTTGCAAGTTTATATTTCATATTTACCCTGTACTGAAGTAAAAATAGTGTAAAGTGCTTTTTTCAGAACATATTTTACCTTTAGGATAAAAAAGCAAACCTCTTTAGAAATTCGCCAGATAAAGTAGGAGGGGTTTTTTCATCTTTCTGTGTCATTAAAATTAATGCATATCTTGTGTGTAAGCTAGATTTTAGTAAACGATCTTTATTTTGCCACTAATAATGCTGCTTCTTAAACACTAAATATTTACTTATATTTTTGTAGGTGCAGCTATTGCAATCCCAGATGTAATTTCACTAATCATGATCCTTCTTCAGCAGCCACACAGCAAGCAGTTCTAGTACTGAGGAGTTCACATTTAAAGCAGGCAAAGAAATGCCTTCATGAAAAAAGAAGTGATTTGCAAATTGTCAGGGCTTGATTAGTAACCACATCTGCAGAATGTCTGCTTATTGATGTGCACTAATAAATAAAATCATCAGATGTTGTTTAGGTTAGAGTTTGTCTTGTAAGTAGCATTACTGATTTGGAGACATAAGTTTGTTATTCAGGTAGAGTACCTGGGACTTCAAATAATCATTTACATGCCATGTGTGAAATAAGCTGCAACTGTTGTTTCACTTCTATATCTTTCTGTGTGTGTAATCAGAGGAAAAGAAGATGCTGAATTTCCTAGATATATCTGGAATGTGAGAACTCAAAATACAACTTTAGAGCTCCCTTCTTTCATGTGCTTCCAGTTTTCTGGAAAGTGCTGTCATTTTTAAATGGGACTCTCACATCAACATGAAGATATTTGCATTCAGTATAGTGAAATTTGGCTTAGCAATAGTAATTTGGCAAACAGAAGATCTGTTGAAGATGCTCCTTAAAACAGACATGTCCAGGGCTCCTGTCACCTTATTGCCATCACACACCAGACACAATATTGGCATCTGCTATAGACATATGTATGTAAGTTTATGCAGGCTAGCAGTATCCTGGAACAGCCATAAATCCACACTGTGTGATTGCCTGGGCACTAGAATCAACAAGCACTTTGTCTTCTGCTGGATCTCAACTGGAAGTATTTTATCAATCTTTAAAAAGTATGTATTTTCACAATAGGAACAGTCTAACATGTGGAGAAAATTAAATTGCCTAAATAGACCTGATGAAGACAGATAGTACTGTGCTCTCCATGCCTTTGATGAGTGTCCAAATTGCAAATGTTGTATTGCCCATAACATCAGAAGATTGAAATAAAACAGTTATCTAAAGAAATCAAGGGGAAACATAAAAAAAGAGAGATATTTTTTGTTTTTTATGAGAAAAGAGTAGACGATCACATTGGGTACCCTCATAAAGAAAAAATGTGGTTTTTCAATAGCTGTATCTCTTTCTCTCTTTATAATTTTATAAGCAAAGCAATGCTTCTCTAGCTTCCTTATGAAAGTCTCAGGCTGTTATGCTGTGAAGAGTGGGCAGTGGCAGAAGCAAGCCTCAAGTGGATTTTCTTCACCTTCCCTAAATTGATTCAAACCTCCTAGGAGAAATCTGCAAGGCTATAGCTCTGCACAAATGAGCCACCTGACATGTCTTCTTCTTCCCTATTTGTGCAGAGGGCCATGCTGTGTGGGTTACTATTATTTTAATTTATGATGAACTAGTGCCTAAAGCTAAACTTCAGTAGGCGCTGTCAGGCTACCTGCCTGTTGTAAGCCAGTCCTAGCCTCACAGGGAGCCTCTTTGTTTTCATTCCTGGCACAATAAGCAGGTGAACATCCCTTCAGACCTCTCTCAAAAAGTCCAAATTTATCATGAGATTGGGGATGCCTGCAGCCTCACTCCACATTGTGTTGCTTTCCAGTACTCCAGTACAAGAGACACCAACCACGGCAGGTTGAGAAAAGATGAAGAGCTGCTTAAGTATTAAATTAAGAAATAACTGGAAATTTTGGGGGTTAAGCATCCAGCCTCTTCCAGAATATCTTGATTTAAAAGGTTGGGTGTCTGCTTAATTTTGAAACAATCATGTATTGTACTCTCTTCCAGGTTCCAAAATTGGAATATGTGCAGAAGCTTAAAATGCAGACATGTTGACAGGGATTTTCAAAGCAGACTAGAGTATTAAGAATCATTTTCCACTAAAATTAGTGGAAGGCAATGTCAGTCATTTAGACTGCTTTGTAAATCAGCATTAAATTTCATCCTAGGAACTGCTGACTACTAGGTTTAATGAATACTGTCTGTTCTGAACACTGTGTACCAGACAAGGCAATTGTATATTAGAGGTGCAAGATATAAAGATGATGTCCTAATTAGCTTCAAGTCAGAGATACCAGTTTAGTGGTAGTCTCAAGTGAGGCTTGTATGTAGTGTACAATACAATGTAAAACAGTTCTCTAATTTATCCTTTATAACATTAAAGTATGAAATAGTAATATTAGAGTGACATTAATAGGAAATCTGTGGAACTTGCATTTTCCTCAGGAAGCCTGATTATGATTTTTCTCAGCATCTGCTGCTGCTATCAGTAGCAGTAGTCTTCAAAAAGTACTAAAGGGAATACTACACACTTGCAGTGACCCTGAGCAAGGAACCAGTGGGGACACTTTTTTCCATGCATACCTTTGAGTTGAGCGCTGGAAGTGGGACCATGGAGAAGAAACAACAGCCTTAATGATCCTTGGAAGAAACATATGCAACACAGTGGCTTTGCATAATACATACCGCCTGCTACACTGGTTCAAGGCAAACTCTTGGCACCTTGTGGCTGCCTCAGGCTGTGAAAAGCTTAATGAATTCCCTAGCTAACAATGAAAGCTGGATGTACCAATTTGGGTGTAGTGTAGACTGATCCAAAATTCATATTAAACTTTCAGCATAGATCCAGAATGTAGCCAGTTATTTTTTGTCTCTTCTATGTGACTCTGCCACTATCTGAAGCAGAGGACAAAAGGCCAGGAGATAACTTCTGTGTGAAAGGTTTCCATTTTTTTCAGGTGAGAAGACCAAAGAGGGGATAATGCCTAAAAATCTCTCATTAGGGGGTGCTCTTTTTTAGAGTTGAAACTACTAGCTAGCAGGCTTAAAGGCTACATGACAGGTCTCTGAAGAATTGCAGAAATATGGACTCTGATCTGCCTCACTCCAGTTTCAACGTGCTGTCAGAGCCTTTATCGGAACAGATGGATTTAAGTCTTCTTCATCCAAAAGATAAAATCAAAATTGCAGGCTCTTTCATTGTTATAACATGCTGGAGTTGAGGTGGACTGATCTGGAATACTGCTCTGCTGACAGGCAGGGTACACAACTAAATGACCACTCACTAGATATATAACATGCACAGTTTATTAAAAAAGCACATTAAAGCAAATAAGCACACCAAAGCAAACAAGCACACTAACACAAATAGGGTATATTTCTCTATATATACAGTAAATAAGTACAATAAAGCAAATCAGATATAATATATATAAATGAAGTACAGAGGAAAGTTAGCAATACATCAAGTCATTACTGCATAGACAGAATAGTGATTAAGAAGAAATACATCACCAGTTACCACCAAATCATCATCCAGGTCCATACTTCAGCCTGGGAAGCCTCACTGCAGCCAATGCCAGGAGTGTCAGACAACTGGAAAAATTCCTGTGCAGTATGTCCACCCATAGATGAGGCTACAGATTTGGCTATAAGAGGGTCCTGCTTTTATACCCTTAATAAAACAACCAGGCTTATGACAGATCTGTAATTGTTTACCTGTGGGGCCATATAGTTTCTCATGATCTCTTCATTGTCCGCGCTGAAAGCGTTGGCCAGACACCCTGGTGCAGCCACATATGAAGGTCATAAAACAGCTGCACGCCTATGTTTTCCTGCCTCTTTGTGACAAACAGTCATGATAAGCATAAACACATATACTCTACTGAATACACTTTGGCAAAACCATACTTTGTTGTGTCTCAGTCATGAGAGGGAATCAACTCTCAGCTAGGTTCCCATCCATTACAAACACCCACTTTAAATTGTGGCCTTGATGCAGTCAAGCTGAAGACACCTCTGGGCAACCCTTTCATGGAGGAGAAAGGCATGCTGCCATTAATTTCCCAGTTACTTAACCTTAGCTGGATACTTGTCATTAATAAAAGCTGTCCTTTTAGACTGGAATATACTTTTTTGGCATTGCAAATCCAGTGCCAATTCCTTAGTCCTTCTTTGAGGAACGTGGTAAGATAGGAGACCAAACTGAGAATGGACTAGAGAGTCTGGAGCCGAAAGATTGTTTAAAAAGATGTTAAGTGATCTTTTTGTCATCCTTCACTATGAGGGTGGTGAGACACTAGCACAGGTTGCTCCAAGAAGCTGCAGCTGCCCCATCCCTGTCAGTGCTCAAGGCCAGGTTGGACGGGGCTTGGAGCAACCTGGTCTAATGGAAGGTGTCCCTGCCTGCTTCAAGGGGTTGGAACTGGATGATTTTTAAGGTCCCTTCCAAGCCAAACCACCCTATGATTCTTTGATATATGAGGGTGTCACGGTTTAAGCCCAGCCGGCAACCTAGAACCACGCAGCTGCTCACTCACTCCCTCCCTTCCTCTCCCCACTTCTGGAGGGATGGGGAGGAGAATCAAAAGAATGTAGTTACCACGGGTTGAGATAAGAGCAGTCCAGTAACTAAGGTACAACACAAACCACTGCTGCTACCACCAATAATAATAATGAAAAGGGAAATAACAAGGAAGAGAATACAACCCCTCACCACCCAGCCTGACCTGAGCAGTGTTCTAGCCCTTCCAGGTAACTGCCCCCAGTTATATAGTGGGCATGACGTGCTGTGGTATGGAATAGCTCTTTGGCTAGTTTGGGTCAGGTGTCCTGTTTCTGCTTCCTCCTGGCTTCCCCTCCTCCCTGGCAGAGCATGAGGCTCAGA
>WYDI02028582.1:21493-40666 GCA_009867235.2 Psittacus erithacus
GGCTGAAAGTCAAAAGCACAGCACTGCACCAGCTACTAAGAAGGAGAAAAATGACTGCTACTGCTGAACCCAGGACAGGGGGAATGGAAGCACAGGTCACACAATGGTAACAGCAGCAATAAAATCAAATATTCAGATTGTGGCCCCAGTTGCCATTTGGTGCAGTAGTTTATTTTCACCTTTTCTATAGATTTTGCCAGTTGGTTGCAAGTTGCTACTTTCTTTTCTTTACTATCTCAGCTTTGAAGCAAAATCCAGTGTACCAACACAAACCCCAGCAGTAAATATTTTCCGGTTTTTAACGAAATATCATTTCAGCTATGTAGTATATATGAAGGGTAATCTGCAGGTACCAGAACAGAAATAAATGCTTTTTAATGCAGCCTTTCTGCTGCAGTCTGCGTTGTTTGAACAGAAAGGCGATGGCATGCTAGAATCTACAGGAGCCAAGGTCTAGTTTTCAAATCCAAAGTAAAATAACATACCTTTTTTTTTTTTTATCTTTTTCTCTTGGCAGATTTGAATAGCCGAGGCAGCTTTAACAGGCAAGAGTGTCAGGAGTCCTTTCTCTATCAACATTAAAATTGTCAGGATCTACAAAATTCAATGACACAAAATGTTTCTAGTGGGGTGGATAACACAAGTCCTGGTGTACACATGAATCTGATTATTAACAGCTACAGAGAGATGCACAGTTAAGGGGCGGTGACCTATTTCAGTGGCATTATTATGATGACAGAATAGAAATTCAACAAAAAAGCAAAGCATTTTTTTGTGAAAAATTGTTATATTCACAGATATATCTCTGCCCTGCACTGTAATGCTGGCACTATTTCTTTTGTCACTGCTCTCCGGATGTAAAGTGTCAAGGGAGGCACTGAGAATAGAAACTGGAAAGTGAGGACTAGCCAGGATTTTCTTTTTGTGTAATTTCAGTGAAGAAATTTGGGGAAGGTTGCCTTGCATTTCTTCTCTGCAGATCATCCAATTCCTCCCTCCTCCCTAGGAGCCAGGCTAGGTTACTGCAGCAAGGTGTAGGCTGGCTAAGTGAGCTGTCTTCCTAACAACAGTCATGGAAATCCCAAAAGGAGGCAGGCTGCTTCCTCCACCTGAAGCTTCAAATAACCCCAGCTACCAGGAGAGGAAAGAAGTGAAAAAAGTGAAATGCATACATCATTAATTCTTAGGTTCTTCCCTACTTCAAGAAAAGTCAGTGCAAACAGGATCTCCTCATTTCCTGACCTGCAGGCTTGTACAGGGGGTACTCTATGGCTTGCTTCATGAATTACTGCCCAGGACTGAAGGTCAGGTTAACATGAGGCTATATAAGCTTAGCAGGGGGGCTGGCAGGACAAGAGGTCTCAGGAAAGACCTTGTTTCTTGTCCCTGATGCCAGCAGAATCACTTACAAGCAACTGTTTGTCACTTGTCATTGGCTGGGAGACTTCTGTAATTGGCTAGGAGACCTCTGCTCAGCAGAATGCTCCTGTGAGTCCCCTCCACTCACAGTGTCTGGTGGTTCATCAAGAGGAGGTGCCCTGCCACTGGCACAACTGTTTGAAGACCCCTCTATACAGAGGGCTTCTTAATGCAAGCTCCCCATGCCTGCAGAGTGAAACCAAGCAAACATGGAAAAACCTAATAGGCTGCACTTATTAATAAATTATGGCTTACCTATTCATAAGCCTGCTGTCTTGGGAAAGTTTAAAACAAAGCTCTGTTCTCTAGCTGTTTATTTCTTAACAATACCATCTCCTGCTGTGCGTGTTTCAACGCCATGTCTTAATAGCAATGGAAAAAACTGAAACAACAGAAAAAGGGGGAAACAATTTCAGTTAAGCCAAGTCTGGTATAAAGGGGTTTTTCTACCAAGAATGGTCTTGTGCACTCACAGAACTGGACTCAGGGGTATAGGTTGAGCTCTGCCACTGCCCTCCTGTTCAGCTTCAGGCATATCTTTTACATTTTTTCCACCTGCATTTTCCAGGCATGAAATGCTGTGGGAAGTGGAGGGAAGATTGCCCAGTCTTTGCCTGTCCTGTTGCTCAGGCTGTTTTTCCCACCACCTCACACCACCTGGGGTCTGTGCCCGTGAAAACCCGTAAGAGGGAGCAGTGGGGATGAAGAAAGTGTACCAGTATTAGCATCTGTCATCCCTCAGCAGAGAAGTGAGCACACATATTTGGGTGTTCAGACAGTTCTCACTTTCAGTAAGTGATGACTGGCAACAGACTGGGAACCCTCCACCACCAGCCACCCAGATGGGTCTGCAAGGTTTTGAACATACAGTCCCCACCATGCAGCCACCACTTCTCAGGCTGAAGTGTCCAGGTGGAATTAGGAGAACTGTCCTTGGATGATGTCCCTTCCAACCCAAACCAGTCTATGATTCTATGATTCCATGATGGCTTTTTGGGATGAGGGTCTCTGAAGTGCAGCTCACAGTAGTGAGCTTTCAAATGGCCCAAGCACAACCCCTGGTGTTGCAGCACTGTGCACCCTTAGAAAGCACCCTGGGTACAGATGAGAGAAGGATGGCAAGAGACTTGTCTGACGAGGCTGAGAGCCCCTATTAAATCTGCAGACGAAGTAGTCTTTCCTGGAAATGTTGGATGGTGCCACTGCTGAAATTTTTGAAGGCTGTGCAAGACATTGTGTTTGAGGGAGCCTAAAATGTGAGCATGGACGATGGCCTCAGTAATCTAAAAATTTAGATCAACTTTACATTCCTGGCCTATTTAAATATAGCATCTGAGGCCAAAGTCTAGTAAGGAAAATAAAAAACAATCAAACCTCAGAATTTTGACTTAGATGAAAATAATATGGTTCAAATATGCCCTAGAGAGGAATGCTTGACAATATTGAGGATGCCAGAACAGTTAGTGCAACACAATGCAACATGCTGGCATGTGGTAATTTTAAGAGCCAGAAGCATCTCCCCTTAAACAATCAGAAATGCAAATATGAAGCCTGTTTCCCCTCCTTGTTCTGTGTTTTCTTGACAACTGCTGCCAGGATCCAACCACTAACTTGTCAGCACAAAAATATGTCGATGCATTTGTAATGACTGAGGCATTAATCCTGACCTTCATGTGTATGAGTGTGCCTTCCTTACTCAGTCTTTAGGCCAAAGTCGGTTTTCTCAGACTGACTCAGTCCTACCAGCAGCTGGGAGAATGGGAAGGCAAAGGTTTTGCATCAAGTTCAAGATGCCCAGCATCATACAGAAAGGTTCTGGTCATATGCAGAGCAACGATTAAAAAAGTTTGTCAATAAAAAAAAAAAAAAATGAAAAAGGCTTGTTAAGAAAACAAACACAAGTGATTTAAACTAGAACTTTTTCTAATCCAGGTCAGCTCTATGGCAAGGACAAGAACCCGATCTCCACCATATCACTAAGCTATCTTATTAAAAGTTCAGGCTACACACATCTTGGAGTGGTTTCCGGATCCTCTCCAGAACTGGGCAGGATCTGCAGATTGTTTCATATACTCTTTTCCAAAGAAATGAAAATAAAAATCTGTCCCACATGGAAATGGGTTACAATTCACACATTATTGAGATGTAGCAGTTTTTGCTCTTTTAAAAATTGCAGTGAAAAGAATGGCCTTTTAACCAACATTTGTAAAATATTTTTTTTTCCTTTCTTCTTCATTTTTAGCTACTGATCAAAGTATACTAGAATACTTCTTTCCTCTTGCTTGCCTACTCTTCTAGAATCTTCTTCAACCTCTGTCCTCTGTTGTTTTCTTAGTATCTTCAAAACTGGGAAATGCTACCCTGCCCTCCTACCCTAAAAGTAAAATAAAAACCAATGACGCTTAATATGATAGCTTATTTTTTAATTAAAATTCCTTACCAACACAGCAAAACATTCTGGAAACAAAAATCTTAACCAACATGGGTTAAAACATAAAATGACTGGGTCATTGTTTTATCTTGTTACATTTAAAGCTGCCTTCACTAACCAAATGTTCATAGAGGCTGTCCCCTGCAGGCTCTGTCATCAGCTTGTAAGTCACCTTACAGAGATCATTTTCTCTGCATTGCAAGTCACCAGCAAGAAACTGCTCCTCTGCTGATACATAGAGTATCATTACTGTACAATTGTAAACAGCCAAGAGGGTGGGCTGCTACAGCACAGCTGATTCCTGTTTCCTTGCCAAACTAAACTAAAGAGGGGTGTACAGCCCTGCAGCACATTTCACTGGGGTCAGGAATGCCCCAGCACTCATTAGGATGCACCCTGCTTACCCCTTGCCTGCAGCAAGCACTGCAGTTAAACAGGAGAGAGGAGAAATACGGGGTGTATAGTGTCCAGCACAGATGCATTACCGTGCTTCACAGTGTTAAAAGGTTTTGTATCAGAAGTGAGATGCACTTTTATACATGATTACCCTGAATGCACTGAAATAATGTTTAAATGTTTTGCTGAGTGGATGCAATGTGGAAGGAAAAGGTGATTGTAGTGCATTTCACATACCACTTTGGCAGCATTTAACATGACTACAGGCCATGGATCAAACAGCTTGCCCGTCTCAGCTCCAGTAAGCACTGGGGCATACCGTTGTCTTTGCTAGATATAGCCTGTAGCAGAATTCCTCTCCTGGGCAAGACTTAGCAGCAAAACATGAGAAGGATATTGAAGGGATTTAATTGCGTAGCTTGCAAGTCTTAGTAGAAGTTGCCCATGTGTGTTTTCAGTGCACACATGACAGTATAGATGCCTGGATCCTGTGTAACAGGACATTTCAAACCCAGCTATGCAGCAACACATAGACCTTATGTGGTGACTGAACACAAAAAAAGAGAGGATTTCAGGAAAAACAATGAGCAGAAAGGGACTAAATAAGCTACAGGACAGATGTCATCCAACAAATTACTTAAAGGTGGTAAAAGTATCCCAGTGTAATCTGGAATTGCTGCATTTTTGATAGCTGTGAACCCACCCTAACACCCACTTACAGATACTGTCTCACTTGGGATAAGGCAATAAAACTTTGCGTTTTGGCCACAAAGACTACTCGATTATATAATGTTCTGTAAGTTTTCTATACAACAAAGGACCTCTTTCACAGAGGCAAAGGTAAGCAAGAAGTCACTTCGGCATGACAAGAAGGCTGGGCATCAACGAGGAAAATGGGGCCGGGAGGTGGAAACACTTGAGAAAGCAGTGGCCTCAAAAAGCAGGCTGCAGCAAATAGCACATCTCAGAGCTGGAAACAGGGTGGAGGTGGAGGATGTCTGGGAGAAGAGACAGGGTTTCCAGCAGAGAGGTACACAAAAGGGCAGGCACAGACGAGCAGGATCACTTCCAGACCCCTTTCCTCCAAGATGATGGAGTCTCCTTGTCTTGTCAGAATAAGGCTGTTAAACAAAATTGTATGCTGCAAAGTGCTCCTCAGGCAGGGCAGCAGCAGGGTGCGAAACTCAGGTTCTGCACTCCAACCAGCAAGGTGTTTGTCCTGGCTTGGGGCCACGACTCTGCCGGGGCAGCCCTGTGCTTACCCTTGCAGTAGCACCTGATGACTGGGAGAGTGTGAGGGGCCTCCTTTCTTTGCTGTTTATGAGAAAACAAAGCAGATGGGAAATCATACAAAAAAAAAGAAGAAAAAAAAAAAGTAAGAAAAGGTGAAGAGGTTTCTAAACTGAATCCACGCTAGAAATCAAGGATCAAGGGTACTGTCACGACACTGTATCAGGCCTCCCCTCCCTTCCTCACCTGCCTCCTCCCCTATTTATAATATACCTAAGCTTTTCAGTCAGACCATTTGTACATACAGTTTTGTCACTTGCAGGTGACAATACGGTGCTTAAATGTGCAAAGCATGCGCAGGGTGCATGGACACCTTCCCTCTTCCTTCCCATACACATGTTCGTCAGTGCTGCTTTTACAGGCTGTCATTGCAGCAGCAGCTGCCTTTCGCAGCCTGCCATATTACCACTGCATTCATGAGAGGCTGTGCTGTTCCCCCACGGCCAGTACCTTCCCTGTGTCTTCCTGTAGCCGAACCTGCTTCAGCTGGGGGTTGCAGCCGCCTGCCTGCCTGCCTGCTTGCTTGCCGCAGCTCCTGCTCACTGCACCATGTGCCACCGTCCTCCCCTCCCTGCCGCACTGCTTGCTAAGGACATACTGTGGCACAGCTGTCTGCCTCCTTTGCCGCAGGTTTGGACTGCTGTGAATACTACTGATGTTGAGCTCCTGTCGTGACCCAGCACCCCATAGGAGGAGCAAATGAGCTGAGACGTCAACGCAAAAAATTACAGCCATGCAAGCTATCCCTGCGCTCAGCTGCTGGGAGAGTGCATACATGGCTCGTGTGACAGCACCAGCACACAGAAGCGGCAATGAAATGCAGTTAGCAATACAGCTGGGAGACAGGCAGCGAGGCAGGCACTGGTCCAGTGACTAAAATGATCGCACCGTGAGCCAGCCTGCAGTGCCTCCAAAAGTAGCTGATTACTACTACAAGAGCTTGCCTTTCTTTGCAATTACTCCAGTTCGCCCCGGGTGACTGCAGTGTGTGCTCTGTTTTGGTTTTGTTTGCCTTTTTTTCACCCGCGCACCCCACCACCATCCGTCTCCCTCTCTCTCCTCCCGTGTCCTTCTCTCCAGGATGGCGGAAGCAGAGTTGCACAAGGAAAGGCTCCAAGCCATAGCAGTAAGTCAGTTTCATTTTACTTGCTCTTTTGTCCATAGCCGTGGGTTGTGGAGGGAAGCAGGGATTCTAGCAGGGTGGCTGGGAAGTGCCTGGAGAGCCTGAATACCGCGAAGTTGTGCGTGGAGTTCCCCGCTCGGGAAACGAGTGGTTAAAGTCTGCTTTGCAGGATTTGGTGGAAAGAGAGGGCTCTGAGGAAGAGCATTGAGCTGACACGTGCAGAAAGAAAAATGTGTATGCACAGTGGCACGTTTAAAAGATTGATGATGGAGAAGAAAAGAAGGAGTAAGTGGGGAGGATGGGAGATTGCAGGAGAAAATCAGTACTCTGCTGAAAAGATTTTCTCACAGTGGGAGCTTTAGCTTAGCTGATTAAGAAGTTAAATGATCGGCAGCAGGATGGCTTTTTACTGCAGAAAATAATTGTGATATTACATACTTTTTTGAAACAATACAAATAGAATTATCAGAATCATGTAATTATTTGGTCTATTAGATAAACTGTCACCTCAGCTAAATAGCTGAGTGCATGCTTTCAGCCAAATTCCCTGGCAAGTTGCATCCTGCCATAGATAAAGTCTAGGCAGTATTTTGTCCCATTTTAGTTAAAACTTCTGTTTCCACATTTAGTACCATAATTTGGAGTGAGCCATGAGCTGAGCTGGTGCAGCCCTCAGAGGAACGTGGGCAGTGACACCTAGTGAGGATTGAGCCTGGGTGTTTAAAAACCACCATCATCACCACCATCATCCTGGCACGCAGAAATTGCCAGCTCATCTTTCAGCGTGGCACAGGCGCTGTGTCAAAAGGCCTGTGTTTCCGTGGGCACTGCCAGGCTGCCAACCCCACACAGCCTGCCCTTGTTCAAGTGACACCCAGCGCTTCTTCCCCATAGCTGAGATGCTGATGCAGCTGTGCCAGTCTCATCTGGATGGCACGGTCTGTGCCGGGGACTGCGCACCTGGAGGTCTGAAGGGAAATGACAGAAGATGGCAGAGCCCACATGGATTTCACGTTCCCTTTTGTGGTTCCCCCAGTGATCAACAGATGTTACGTTGTACTGTATCCAGCAGAGATTACAGATTTGCTTTGTAGTGAGAGGAATGGCTGCTGCTGCTGCTGCTGTTTTTCCAAGCTGCTTTCTTTAAGTTTGTTATCCCACTAATAGGTCCGCAGAGGTTTAAAATAACCAGATGTAAAACAAATAGACTGGGTTTTTTTCCTCCTCTGAAATATTTCCTGAAAAAAAGCAAATGGTATCATTTGATATGGGTGGGAGGCTATATCCTTGTAGTTTTCAGGTAGTGGAAAGTAGATGCATGTGTTTAAACTGGTTCACAGCTTTCTGTCAGCATAAGCATTGCCAAATAGACCTCCAAATGGAAGCATCAGGAACATTCTCCCAGAGGCAGCCCTCACTACTGCCTCTGGTTTAGGGCTCCTGTATGTCCAAACAATACTGCAGAGCTGCTCCACGCATTGCTGTCTTGCAAAGCTCTGAAAAACTTCTATCTCCACATTAAAATAAGTGGTTTATATTAGTAGTTCTTTTGAGCACTGTATAACAGAAAACCAAGAGGCATACCAATTTCCACTCCACATGATGCGCCTAATACTATCACGAAAGTACATCAGATGCACTGTTTGTGGTGCTTCCATTTCACACCAATGAGGCCATTAGCGTGTAGAATTGTCACCTAGTGTATCGCAGCTTTTTGCAGTAGGTTGGTGCTGGTATGAGAGAGGGCTTTGGGAATCTGGATCTTCATTTTATATATTTCTCTTTTGGCTTCTATTTCTGGCAACAAATAAAACACAGTACAGCAATGTATGCAGTGAATTACATTGAAAGAATTTTATTTCAGTGTCAAAAGTATTCAGCCTTACTTTAAGCTTGAATGTGGGTCCATGAGCTGACTTGTTTGCTTACCCACTTCGCAGAGCAACAGGTTTTCCATATAAACTTATTAGGTAACTTTTCTCCAGTGCTTGGGCTGCTACAAATGTTTGTCAGAATGCAGAGATGTTTACTTCTAGTTTAAGCTTTGCTCCATGAGGATGAACAACATGACACAAGTTAGGCGTTTCTCTTGTGCCGCCGGTTAGTGGCACGAAATAAGGTCAATCCTCAGAAGTTTTGTGGCCTTTCTTAGAAGAAGGAAAAGGTAGCATTTTGGTTCAGCTGGGTGTTCCCTCTATTTAACAAGCTGCAGTATCTCACTCAGATGAGCAGAAGCTTACACCAGCACTCTTCAGTCAAGCTGGCTGAATGCTAGGCATATAGAAAGAAATTGACTTACTGTTGGAACTTAAGCACACTGTTCCCTGTATGTTTGTGCTTGCTTCCATAATCGCCATGGCAAATGAGCTTGTCAACAAGACAGGCAAAGTAAATTTTACATGTGCATTGCTGAGTATTTAAGGGAAGCCAAATCCAAACATGGAAATACGAATATCTGCACCAGAAGGCTGACGCCTTTTGAAGAGTTTGATTTTGTACTTTGCTACTCTGACTAATCACAGTTTTAATATGTGTCTGTCTGGCGCAGAGTCAAGTGTCATGGGAGGAGGAAAAAAGAGGTCTAACATTAATCTCAACCTTGGTGAACATGAGTTAGCCACTTGTTTTGTCAGCAGCAAGTATTTAACCTCTCCGTGCATTCATTTTCCATCCGTAAACTGTGAATAATGGACTTTGCCCTTGTCCAGAGAGCTGTTAGGGATGCATGCAAGATTGAGAGGAGCTTGGATGCTGTAGTTTACCAGAGCAAGAAATAGCTAAGTAAGTCTTTAAAAAATAGGATGTGTGATTCCAAAAAAAGAAGCTTTAAGTGTGTATGGTTTTAATTCTATTGTACATTCTTAAGCTGTGATTTTACATTTTTGTGTTTCTGAAGTTCTTAATATTCACAAAATTACTATAAGTAGGACTAAAAGCATTGCGGAGGTTCTGTTTTGGAAGTGGGGAGATGTAGGACAGGTACTGAAAAGTGGAATGCAATTCTGTCTGTTTGGAAGGAAAACATAAACTTCATGGTTTGGGGAGGTCCTGTGGTAGCCAGGAGCAACTGGTTTTGTGATCCTTCCTTGAGCAGGAGTCACATCACATCTCCCCACTTGGGTGTCATGTGTGCACAGACAGATACTGGTAAATCTTTCTATCATTCCACACTGCTCTTGACATCTGTTTGAGCCTGATCCTAGATCACCACAGCATTGATCTGCTGCTCTAACACCAACGGAATCAGTGGTGCCCACTCTGAATGATGGGGAAGATGCCTTGCAGGAGGCAAGCAAGAGGTTAAAAGAGGAGGTTGGAAGTTGTCTTCTTGCTGACCTTGTTCCTATAGCACACTTCAGTGCTTGCATCTGCTTTTTTCCTGAAGGGGAGTGGTGGGTAAGATTCTGGGTGAAAAAGGAAACATTTTTGTGGCTTCAAAAAATATGTCTGCTGCAAGTTGCTCAGAAGTTTGGAATGCTAATAGTCCCAGAGGAAGTGGGCTTCATGGCCAAAGGACAGGTGAGCTGAGCTAATTTATCACATTTTGGATAAATAAACTGTGTGGCTCCCCAGTTTGTTATATGGCCTTCTTCTCTATGACTGCAGAGATCACTGCCAGATGCACAGACAAGCATTTATGAAATGTAAATATTTTCTGTCACTTAGCTAGCAGTCATAGTTGGGAAGCGGGGGCGTCGAGTGTGTATTGGTGCCTCTGGGATACAAATGAGCGTATGACTCAGTGAATATGTGTTATCCATAAATCAGGTAAATTAAAGGCAATTGCGTAGGGAAAGCACTGAGGAGAAATCATCCACTAGAGCAACAACCAGTGCAGGAGCTGGAGGAGTCTTTCAGGTTAAGGATATATCCAACCTACTGATGAAAGGAAGAAGCTCCTAAAACATGCTGATTTTTTTAGCAAGTAAAAAAGGTTACTGCTTACTAGTGGCTGGGTCTGAGAAGACTAGTTCTGTGAAACATTAAAGAAAAATAATTATTGACATTCAAGTAGCCATGTCAAAGATGCCTCCTATTTGACAAGACTGTTCTTGCTTTTTCTATGAGATTATGAGTTTATTGAGCTAGGTCTACATTACTTGTCACCAGGTGTTTTACTTAGCAAAGCAGGACGCTGTTGTTTAAAAATAGCCCTCTCCTGTATCAGAGAAGGCTGCCATAGATGGATTAAGGACTGGCTGACTGACAGGTCTCAAAAAGTTTCTGTTATTGAGGGAGATGGCTGAACAGAGCCTTGTTCCTTGAGAACAAAGGCTGGGGAGAGCTTAAAGGAAGCAGCTTTTCCAGGCTTGAATGTGTTCTTTATTGGTACTTTGATGTAAATGAAAAATTGATAGAGTGCAGGCAACACATAGAGTGGTGGAAGGAGTAAATACAAAAGCAAAAATCAGTCCTGCTGAACAAGTTGGATTATTTGATAAGTGAGGTCTTTTATTTAAAGACATCCTTCACACCTGTATACAACTAGTGTTAAGAGAGGCCAAAGCAGGATTGTGCATCCAAATGTAAGGGAGTATGGGACCAGCACCACAGAAGAAATCATTGCGACCTTTTGCAAGTGGCTAGAACTAGTATGGGAGATAATTCAACAGGGATGAGGAGTGGATCTTGATTTTGCAAAGATTAGTTTCACAAAAGAGGTTAGGTTTTAAAAGTCCTCCCAAAAGGTTCATATATGTTTACATGTATCATTGCACTAATTTTTCAATTATTTTTCATTTAAAAAACAATATTTTTTTAAATTTTAATTTTAATGTCATTAAAAAATTCAATAATCATTAAAAAATCAATAATTTTTCAATGCTATTAGACGAAATCCAGGCCTTAGTTTTGGAAAGATAATACTGGTCTAGTTTCAGTATCACAATTGCTAGTAACTTAGGCATTCTATGTTTCTGGGTTGGACACTCAGCTACTGCAGTGAACATCACATGGTGTCTATAAATTTCAGAAAAGTTTTTGACAGACAAGCCAGTTTGTTTTTTTTAACCCATTCACCTGTTCTCTGTTACTCTGCAAAATTGAAACTTATGACTAGCAGATTTCACGTCCAAGGTCATTTACTGTAACACTTCTCTGCATTTTTGTGAATCCTTCCAAAGAACATTGCTCATGAAAAACAGAATATCTGATGTTTGGGCTCACATAGAAATATGTGGCAAATTCAGTTGATCAGCAGTTTACTATTGCTGTGATGGCTCAATATTGGAGTTTCCAGTGCCTTCTTTGAAGAAGTAATGTTTTTGCTCTTAAGCACATGATCAAATCTCTGAATTCAGGCCTGAATTCAGCTGTTTTCAGACCTAAATCCTGTAGAAAAAAAGGCAGCATGGTATGGAAAGAGTAAGCAGCTTGGACTTCAATGCTTGGAAAATAGGTGAGTGAGAAGAATCTGAGAAGTCTGTAAGGTCATGAATGTTATGAAAAATGATAAGGAAATACTAGTCACAACTTTTGGCGCAAGAATTAGTAGGTGTCTAAGGAAGGTAGCAGTTGTGAACAAAACAAACCTAAAGAGATGTTGTTCCTAAAATGAGCTGTTAAGCTTTATGGCCGCTCTCTCCAGGATGTGGTAGTTGCACAGAGTGCACCTGCACTTGAGGAGAACCCAGGTATCCTCATGGAACTGCAATCCATGAAGGACTTTCTCATTAGATAGAGTAGTTTTTGAGTTACAAATTACTAGAGGCTGGCAGAGAAGTTTTGCAGGTTTTTAGTATTTGCCATGCTTCTGAGGTCTTCTGCTTTAGCGCTGTACTGGAATGGAGCTTGGCCAAATGGTCTGATGCAGTGTAGCCATCCTGTGCATTCAAAGATTGTTGGACTAAACATGTCTTTTAAGTGCTCTACTGAGCTTTGGAACTAAAGGAAACACCCCTTGCAATACATCGTGAAGCTCATTTGAATATTGCTGCTATATAGTTTAATCCAATTTTTCCATTCCAATTTTTCCTCATAATCATATTTGCAATTGCATTTATGGCTATGATTAATCACAACCATTGTTCTGCAATCTCACTTCTCAGCAGTCCTAACATTCAAGTACCTGAAATAGAAAATCCTCCTATAGTTATGACTGTCCCTCTAAATTCTAAGGTGAAAAAACTTGAGGGCTGATGAGACCTAAACAGATTTCCAGAGTACTCTAAGGGGAGGAAGACCTGGTGTGGTTAGGAAGAGTCTGTATCCTGCTGCAAATATTTCCAGGAATGGGTTTAGTATGTGCAAACTAGGGGTTATCACAAACTAAATCTAAATGAGATCTATATTGTGAACACGATATGAACCCATGAGGTTCCTGTGAACCACAGTGGAAATGAGCAGTGGGAGAAGAAGTGTTGTGTTTGCATTTGCCATAAAGGATGAAGAGAGGGTTCTCTGCCCACAGGTCTGCAGCCCTAGCCTGGACTGCAGCAATACCATGAGTCAGCTTCATGGCAGACCTTGTGGAGAGAAACCTGTCAGAGTGCAGTGGTATCTTGTCGTTACTTCTGGAGCACAGAAACCACTGGGAGTTCATGTGTGGTGGAAGAAATGTTACGGCTTTTGCCCATTCTAAGCCAGAAGCCGAAGGAATATGACTAAAATGCCTGAAAACTAGAACTACCATTTCAGGTTTTATGTGTATCTTTGTTTTAGAAATGTTTACATGACAGCAAAAGAAGCAGAAACATGATGAAAAAATATTGCTGTCAAGGTATAAGTGAAAACTAGGAACAAATAGAAACCAGAAACACACTTGCTTTTGAGAAATTTCTAGACAGTCTCCAGACTTACCCAAACTCAACTGTTTAAATTTAGAATTGTTTCCACAGCACATTCCTAGCCCTTAACACATCACCAACATCTCTTGAGCACAGACAAGCATCCGAGATACTGGATTTCATTTTGTGCCTTTCAAATTATATTTTGCAAAAGAAGTTGAAAATAAGTGAAAAGTTTTTGTGATTTGTTGTTATTGTTGTTAAGTCTCTCGTAAAGTAAAACAGTTGTGAAGTTTTTACTGTTTTGGAAACTGTTGAACAGCTCTAGCCTGGTATGTAACTTTAAGAACAGATGCCACATGCCATGGTAACTGGCATAGATGTTCATGGGAAGTCAGAGGTAAAAGTATGAGATTTACATGCCATGCTAAAAGTGATAGATAGCTGGGTACTTGGGATGAGGGTGGAATGGGGTGGGAAGGCTATGCACTTTGATGCTCAGTCTCTCCTCAAGCACTCATGCTCTTCCAGAAATTACTCTTTGTATCTATTTACTTACCCACTTTACACATACTTTTTTATTCTTGTATGGAATGAAGTGTATTCTTTCATCAGCTGAATACTTGCAAAGTACAGTTACCAGCAAGGTGGTTGGTCTGCAGTGTGGTTTTGGGAAAGTGCTGGACTGTACATGTGTAGTAAATGATGAGGACCCACACCAGTCCTCTTTGTGAAGTGGGTCCTGAGGAACTTTTCAAAGATGTCAGTGTATTTGTTTGTTGACAGGGGAAATGAAGTTTGGGTAAGGGATTTGTTTGCCTGTTTCACTGAGCAAAACCAACACAGCCATGAATTCAACCCCATGCGCTGAAGTAGGGTGGTCTTGAAATGTCGTCTTAAACCTTGCCCTCTCTCAAATGGCGCATGAGCACCTGCTGAACCTGTATGTGCTGAGGCACTGTTTGAACTGAGGATGCCTCAGGAGATGAGGGGTGCTACATGTGCCTCTGGGCCTAATTTCCCTACTATAGAAAAGCCTTTTCTGTTGCAAATTCTGCTATAAGAAGGTCACATGCTTGCAAGGGTTAACATCACTTGACAAGTGGCAGTGAAATGGGTATGGCCTTTTGGCAATTGCACACCAGGCCTGTGTAGCTCTTGACACACAGATGCTTTTTGTTACTTAGCTGACTTGCAGTGAAGTTAGGCACTGGAGGCGTGTAAAGCTTTCTTCCTCTTTGCCAGTAAAAACAAATGCTCTCTGTGCACAAAAAAAAGCCAACAACCAGTGCAGTTTGGGGAGCTCTTTTTAGAAGGAGACAGACCTACTCTCATCTATGAGCTGCTGCCCTTTCCAGACAGCACAGAGCTCAGCTTGTTGATTTAGGCAGTGCTCTGATTATTTTAATTTGAGCTGCCAGCATCACTTGACAGGATCCACAGACAACAGTTAGCTGGGTGGGGCTCAGCCCCTCTGCAATGTCTAATAATAGCAGTCGCTGATGATCAGCTGAAGATTTGGGACAGCAAAGGTGAGCTCAGGTTTCAGAAAATACATACCTTGAAACAAAGTCCTCAGCTTGCCAGCAGAAGGCTAATAAATAAAAGGTGCCTGCCAGCCTTTGGAGGACGCGCCATTGTCAGCTCCTCTGCTTCAGCCATGTTCTTTTGCCACGTGGAGAACTGCAGCACTGCAGTAGAAGGAAGTAACCTGGGCAGGTAATGGCTAAGGAGCACCTCTTTAGAGGTTGAAAATTGGAGACAGAAATTAGGTGCCAGATTACCATGTAATTTATTGCTAGAGGAGGAAGAGTTGAGCAACCGGTAATGCTTGCTGCAGACAGTAACAGAGCTGCAGTTTCTTTATGGCAGCAGCAGCAGAGAGTGCAGAGCTGAGATTACTTGGGAGCAGAGTGGATAGCGGTGCTAAATGCAAGCCCCTAGCTATTAACCAGAAGAGTGCTGCATGCTGCAGTGCCAGTGTCAGACCTGACAGGCCTTTCCTAGTGGCATTCCCCCGGGGAAAGGGGTTGGAGTACACACACACGCACACACACACACACACACACACTCACACATGCACGCTTTTTCACCTCTTGTGGAACAAAAGGTCAGCGCTGCGCCATGTGTCAGGTACTTGGAAAAACTGCTGACATCCATGGGGTTTTAAAGGCTCTCCAGTCATCCAGCTGTTTCCTCTTTGGTGCATAAAGCAACCATTTGACATCCAAGGTGCCACTACGTTTACGATAACTACAGCACAGAGGACTGGATCATCTCATACGCTGGCTTTGGTACAAAATTACTATCTTCAATGTGTTTGCAAGTTCTGACAGTTCTGTGCAGATAGTATAGTATTTGGGAGTTAATCCCTTATCTATTTTGAATTCCTATCCACATTGACATAAAAAGCAAGTCTCAATTGATAATAATGTATTTGTTCTTATGAAATATAAGCATATGCAAACACTTTCTGCACTTTAGAGAAGTAGCCTCCTGCAGAAGCCTACTTCATTTTCTGGCATTTTAAGATACATCTTCAAGATCACTCATTGTGGTAGGGATAACTGCTGAATTAGGAATTTACATAAACTCATCTCAGCGT
The DNA here is from genome assembly GCA_009867235.2 of Psittacus erithacus. Classification (NCBI taxonomy): domain Eukaryota; kingdom Metazoa; phylum Chordata; class Aves; order Psittaciformes; family Psittacidae; genus Psittacus; species Psittacus erithacus. The sequence continues at coordinate 37,483 of WYDI02028582.1, forward strand.
CATGGTGAACTGAATAAAATGTTCTGGTTAAGGAAGTAACTTCTAACGAGCCACAAAAAACCAAAATCTCCAATTCTTAAATGAAATAAAGAACAATATAAATGTAACATGTTTAAGAACTGTGTCCTTCTAACAGTAAGACGCTGAGAAATATCAGTTACTTGTGCTAAATTTATACTTGTTAATGCTGAAGTTTCAAAAATTACAAAACTTAGACTGGAATCCACATACAATATCTGAAACTCATCTGTGAAATAGAGACTTGTTCATACTTTTCATGCTTTTCATTATCAGCTTCCTGATCTGAAAAACAATGTAAGTGGTTTACAAGTATTTTTGTCCTCATCACATGTGACATTGAATACCATGCTGAGCAAAGGTTTCGAGGAGATTAATGTGACACTGAACAATGCGGACATCCTCTGTGAATTTCTCAGCAATTCCCAGGACTAAATGTCCCACAAAGGCATTGTTCCAGAATCAATAAAGTTTCCAATATAGACAACTCTTTACATTAATGATGGGGGTTTTTTCTGGGCTTTTATAACAGTCTAATAATTCATAATTAAGGAGACAAAGAGTCTTTCAAAGATTATTGCACTGCTGAGAAGGGGTGTATGAACAGCACTGCTGAACTGGAGAGATCTTTTACAAGTTTCCTTTTATGACTCTCACAAATCTCAGGGCACTAGGAAGAATTTCCCTCTGTCTTTGGCCCCTGTCTCTTGAAAGAATGTTGCACCATCCTTCTTTCCCTGAGTGCTCACAGCTGGGGAAATCAGTCCTGAAAAGTAGGTGCAAGGTTACAAGACAGGTATTTTGGTGGTCCAAGTTTCTACTTTTTTTGTTGGTCTGTGCCTGTAGGGCAAAACGCTACCCTTGCTTAGACACTTAAGGCAACAAAAGCAATCTTCGGTCTCTTCTACTTTGAAAGCCCATGTTCTGCAGTGAAATCAATCCAGCCCGCTTTGATGTGGATAACATTGACCATGTGATTGTGAACAAGTCATAGGTGCCATTTTTAGATCTTGCCGTCTTGTTGGTTGCAAGATGGCAAGGTCCAAAAAAAATCAGATGGCCCTTGTTATGTATGTCACAATCTGTGTGGATTGAAGAGTGGTTTAGCTAAACTGCAACCATGTGCCACTGAAGGCAGAAGTGGCATCAGGCTGTGTGCCACCCCAAGCTGCTGTGGCACCAGCCACAAAGACACACCTGCAGGACTTGTTGCATCATTCATCCTTTTGGCTCCAAGTGGCATACTGAGCTGGAGGAGGTTTCAAGAGAAAGTGGTAGACCTGGTTTCTCGTTGGCATTCTTGCATTGGTCATGTGTCTGTGTAGGTGAAACTAGCAGGTACAAAAGTGGCTGGAGAACTGAAGCAAGACTGTGACTAGCGATCAGCTGTCACAGTTGCAACCTGTACCAAAGTTATGATCTTATTTCAGTTCTAGACAGGGTTTCACTAACCTTGATCAGATGATGCAGCACAGTCACAATATCTGTAACCTGGGATTCACTGGAAGGCTCTGTGAATGTCACTGAAAAAGAGTTTTCCAAGGAAATCATGTTTGTGATTTCTTGGTTGATCTTAAAAGCTGTGAAACTGAAGGCTTAGCAAGCTGAAATTCCCCTAATGCTCTAGCCTAAAATCAAATGGGATGAGACCCTTGCCCTTCAGCTAGCATGAAATAGTGCTAGCAGAAACAGATCAAGACAATACTGTCAATGAATTTCATTGTTTTTCTCTTTGTCCAACCTAACCTGTTTTTGAGGTGCAAAACTTCACTGAAATTTTGGAGCAGTTCCTTAGCACATGTTTGGGGGCTGGAAAATGAATCACTCACGATTTGTAGGGCAAATGAATTCTTAAAGGCCTCTAGGAAACTTAGCTCCAGGCAGGTGATATCTTTGTGGCTGCATTTTGATATCTATGTGCAGAAAGCCTTTCAGCATGCATTAAGATAGGGCAACAAGTGCTAAAAATATAACACAGACTTACAAATTTACCATTCTCTATTTTTGTCTTAAGACAGTTCACATCATGTTTAAGAAACTGATTGGATAGAGCTCCACTTAAACCATGAACGATGAAAAACTGGTTTGCTTGTGGATGTATTGCTGAAGCAATATATGTTTCCGTGTGCAACCCAGAATTGCAGATTTTGTGTATTTACTAGAGTGCAGAGGTGGTGAAGCTGATGACAACCTTTTACTGCTGTTTCATAGCAGAAGCTACTTCCAAGTTCTAAACTGTTAGAACTGTCATGTTCGGCTGTGGTTTAACTACTCCTTCTTCCTAGACCAATTTAGCTCCCTATTGAAAAAAAAAAAAATAATAAAAAAAGCTATTTTGGCTAGTTGAGAAATATCAGCAATGGTTTCGGTTGGTCCAGGAGTTGGTATTATTTTAATGTGAAGTGCATCACTTTCTGAAAAGTGACTGTGTAAATGGAATTCAGCAATTCAAGCTGCATTGTCTTTCAAAGGATACCATAGCACATTCCATCTACAAAATGTTGAAAATGTTTTCTTTGGCTAAAAGGCACCAGAAGAATAATTATTGTCCTTTAGGGCATGTCTAAGTCATACACTGAAGTACCTGCATCTGTACAAAGATGCACATCTGGCTTTTGGGTCTTCTAGATATCCAGAACAAGTCCTCATTGGAGCAAATCAGATGTTTATTAAAGTGGATGTACAATAGTATCAAAGGTAACAGAAGCAAGACTATAACTTTTTCCAAGTTCAGCACAGAGCCGTTAGGATGAGCACAGCTGCCTCTGCACAGTGCTGTGGTGTATGGCATCCATTAACTTCCCATTTGACTCAAAAACGCATGCCAAAGAGCCTTGCTCAGTAAACTCAGCATGACATCTAAACTTCTCTTTCAGAAAGGAGGCAATGGAGTTGTGTATGATTCTCCTTAGTGTCCTTATTCAGACATTTTTTCCAAACAACCAGTATCACAATCTTTTCTCTTGTATTTATTTATTTATTTTCCATTACTCTGATGAGGAATAGCTATATCCCCATTTTTTCCCAATACATGAGTAACAGCAGAAGTATCAGAAATACCACTAACTCTTTAACAGTCAGCATATGGGACATCTTTAATGCCTGCATTTTTCAGAAAATTGATTGTTTTGTAATCCTTCATATATCCAGAATGACTCTTGTATTG